>MU895016.1:0-10654 GCA_036418205.1 Ostertagia ostertagi
CTTACTCTATTCAGTTATTGATAAACAAAGGAATAGGAAGGATGGAATGCGGAAAGGGAGTCGAAAACAAAGGTAGGCAAAAAACAGATAAACTTGTGTATAGTGAAAAACGGATATAAAAAAGTTCGGTAGAGGTACTTTGAAACAAAAATAATAGATTTTGCAATGCAATATGCTTTTTTTCATGAAAAATATTGAAGCAAACTTGTAAAGACCACAAAAATGGCATGAAAAACGTACGTGGACGATTTCTCCAGTATACCGGCTTCGACGGCATTGTTGCGCCGTTGTGAATTTGACGGCTGGGCGGCCAACGCCATGCCGAAACAAAGGCGCGAAGGTCAGATGTTGTGGCGGAGTGTCGCTTTCAGTGAGGATTTCCGGAGCGGATTCTCTCCTGGAGAAGACGGCGCGTGATGTGCGCGGCGTCCAAGCCGCCAGTGACAGGAAGAAGTAATCGGTTTCGGCGAAGCGCAGCTGTAGTGGTCGTCTGCGCGCTCTCGCACTCGACAAGGCGTCGACGGCGACCTGAACACTTTCGATTTCGGAGCGAAGATGTGAACAGAGCGAAATTTGGGGCGAGTTGACCGCAACTATGGCCAGCCAGAGGCTGTACAATGATCGGCTCGCTACCATCGCGGTCAGCAGGTGAAGATTTGATAACTGGCTGAGACCGCAGCCAGCACTAGCACCCCGTGATATCGAGTTGCAATGAAGGAGAAAGTGATCGGAAGAAAAGCAATGATCGCAACGAAACGCTTCGCGAGAATAGCAAAGCTCAGAAGTTTAATAGTCAGGGAAAGAGCTCCATTCATGAAACTGATAAAAATTCAAGAAGATAAAGACACTTAAAAATGACGGCCGAAATTTTACAAGCGAATCATAAAATGGCTATTACAAGCATGAGTCAAGGTCAATCATTGCGTTAAAAATCTCAGGATTCACACAACCCCTGGATTTTGTATACGATCCTTTTTGTGTGAACACGCTCAACCAAATTCTGAAATGGACTCGGGTCCTTTTCGCAAATATATAACATGAATAAGGTGAATATCATCAAAGAAACTTCTCCTTTGATGGAATTGCTTATATAAAATTGCCTACAATTGCCCTAGATCTACGATTAAGATTGGTATGTATTTACGTAATGTGTTTATGAAATTTTTGATTACCTTCACCAGTAAATTTGGCATTTTTTAAACATACTGTAAGACCTAATAGATGAACATTTCAGAGTCAATTGTTTCCTTTGAAGCATGCACAATAGCCTTTAAATCAAGTTCAGAAGAGCTTGAAGCACTTGAAGCGGAGCTGATTTACAAAAAACCATTCGGGGTATGAAGAGGAAAGAGATTGGGGAATTCTGCTGGAAAGCGCATCCAAATTAATATAGTACGAGTATTGAGTTCACGAATATCACATAGAGCAATAGTTGATCCATGCCTCGACAAAGAAGAAGGAAACAGAAGAAGCTGTCGAAAATGATGTGAGTAAGGGTGCATCAGTATAGAATTTTACGCGCCTACACCGAAGAGAAAATAATGACTCGTGGGGAGATATTGACGCGAGCATGACAGAGGATAGAGACGAGGTAGGAGCAGACACTATGAGGGTTCCAAGAGTTGTTTCGGCCCCCCACTTTCAGCAGCAGTGATGAGTAACATTGTATTTGCAGTTTTTTCCAGGGCACAGCACCTTTCCAGGAAGCTGGCACATGGTACTAGGTGCTTATCGAGCGATACGGCCTAACGCTGGTGAACTCCTATAGGAACGTGCCAGAATCTGACATTTATAGATCGTCGCCCATATGAAGGATTGGCAGCGCTTCCGAAAAGACACTTGACCCCAAGTAAAATAGTTTGGATATTGGGTACCCAATCAAACGGTCTCCCATTATCCCACCTTTCTCTGAAAACCACAGGGATCGACGAGCCCAGTCACCGCAGCAGGTGACACCTTCAGCAAATTTCGCCGCCGAACTTTTTTTTTCAACAACTAGTCAGTGATCAAAGATGGTGAATAATTATTAAGAATGATAATAAAACCAAGTAAGATACACTGTGTGCCACTCCAAATGAAATGTGTTTGGTGAACAGAAGTGCTTGGGAGGATGCAGCAAAGAATGGAACACCTGGTTGTGGTTAGAGGAACCGGTTCCGAAGAACCTTGTCCCCTTGGAACATTCAAAACCGTCGCAAGCGCACGTTTTAGTTTGACGTCAATCACAGCCGGGTTTGCGGATAATTCCATAAAAACACCTCATAGTGTCCAGACCTGGCCAAAGCGTATCGGGCAGGCATAGGAAGCCTAGCCTATAGCCTAAATGTCAGCAAGATTTGAAGCGATCTCCCCTCCCCCTCTCTGCCGCCACCATTGCCATCACCATCACGATTCAGATTTACCTTTTTAATTTACCGATCAACCCTTACGACGAGTGTTGACCTTCGCAAAATGCTTCTCAGACTGGAGTTTTTGAAGGAGTAATGTGGGAAAAAATTGCCCCTTCTTAGAGCTCGACCTTTAAAAAGGGGAACGCAATACATGGTCGAAAAGCAGACGAGCCTCAAAGATGCGAGACGATGCGTATTTCGCAGCGAAGGGTATGCTCCTAGTGACCCAACAGGCCCGCATCTGCGCCGCTTGTTTCTTTGCACGCCCAATCCCCCCCCCCGATAGGTAGAGCCCCCTAGCCCTCGCAGCCTGATTCCAGTCATTCAGCAGAGAGAGAGCGTTAGCGTTGGAGAGGGCAGCGCCAATAAAGTCCCACCTAACGCGCTGGCTCAAGGACAGAGGCGGCACAATAGAGCCCATGGAAAAACATCACAGCCAAGAGCCATGGAGCCCTAAAGATAATCTGAACCGTTGATAAAAATTACTTGGGCATTCATCAACTATCAAAAAATGGTCAAAGGTGTTCCTGGGAAACAGAAAGCATCTCTTATGTAAAAGTGTATTTGAGATGAACTTCAAACTTCATCCTGAAGGAATAACAACTTTTAGGAAAAAACATCATTTGAGTCTGCTGAATCCAGTCCAGATTTCATACTTGGATTTTATTATATTTTGGAGCGACTGCTTCGAAATGTGGTGGCTCAGCTTCATTCCTGTCGCTTCAATAGTGATATTTGATCGTGGAAAGACTTCGAGAAAATGAATATTGTAGACGATCTCCGTTGTAGTCTAATTTAAGAGCCTTCCCCCGAAACGCCGCAAAAAACACAGCAAACCACTTTCGAAGAGTTCCTAGAGGGAGAACAGGGATGGCGCAATTACAGTTTGCTAGTCCATTAACTCCCAAAGGAAATCGCGGCGATATTGGGGCTGAGGCTTAATGTGCAACTAGATGGATCTAAGGCCAGGTGTTGTTCTTTAACGGTGTTCTAAGGACTGTGAACTGTGCAATCGAATAAGTACCAACATCAAGTGCTCCCTAATCCCAGGCATTTATTCGATATGATCTGTGACAGCTAGGAACGATGGCTTAAAATTTGCTCTTGGAACTGTACAAATGAATCCGTGAAAAACACCTACTCCACATCATTACACTAAATTCCTTTCTACTTGTTAGCTTCAAAGCCAATTTACTTGTTTTTCCCCCAATAGCGACTACAGATGATAAATTTTTTCTTGTTTTTCTTAAGAAGGGATATATCTTTGAGATAATCCGACAAGGAATTAAAGGCTGCAGACGGTATCTGTGGTGATTCCATGAAAAACCGCCCAATCGGCGCCCGAATGGCTCCCGGTTTATCTGGATTCCAAGCCCAACACGATCCACTGTTGGTGAAGATATCATATGACCATCATAGAGGCCAAGCAAGACAAGCGGTTTGAGGAATACGAAAACCGATTCTTGGGAAGATGATGTCGAAATCATAAATAATTAGATTGAAAGCTTTCATGGGTCGGTTAGTTGTGAACACAAATTTGCACGCATTTTATTGATGGCTAAAAATAAAACGATAAGGAGAATCTCTAGTAAGAGGTTTATAAGAGGCATCGAAATAAAGTGTTCTGGTTTGGTTCGGTTGAAACCAAACCAAACCAGAACACTTTCTTCGAAGCTGCAAGAAAAGTAGTGCTAAAGGCGAAAGACCCACAGAGTCACATTCAAATACCGTGGATATTCGGATCTCATACTAAAAATATACGATTGGTGGAAGGGAAAAACCACTTGAGAAAAAACGCAAAATAGGCCAAAACCGTATAAACAGGGTGCTCCCTTTTGAAGCTGGCTTTAATTTTTGTATGAGGGAGAATAACAGTGGAGAAACACTGGGCACAGGAGCGAAGTAGCAGTCGTCGGAATAGAAGAAAAAAGCAGCAAAACGCAAATGCTGCCCACGACGCAAACTCCACCGGCGGACTCACGTATGGCAGGTGATACCGCCGCAACAAAGTTGAGCTTTAGCGGCCCTACATTCGACTCGCATTATTAGTGTAACTAGTAGGCATGAGGACCGGTACCTCAGTCACGGGAGGAAGTCCTTCAATCACCCAGTTCATAGTGCATTTCCGCCACTATCGGCGCTTAAGTCCACGCAGTTCAGTCCTTCAGTCTAAACCAAAACTTTCAACAGCGTCAGGAAAATGGCGCATTCCAGATGAGATGAACATCGCAGCTTTTTCATTCCTGCGAATTGCTCAACCTCTTTATTATTATTATTTTGATTTCGAAGGGCTTAGTCATGAGCGCTTTTACTACAAATTGACGATAGCGGTAATGAGTGTATTCTTCGGAACAGCAAGAAGGAGTGATAGAGTAGAAATATGGATCAAATGATCTAAATATACACTATAGTAAGAAACACGAATGAATGTAGCGACGACGTGTTTACGATGCAGAGGTCTAAGAGACACTGAGCGCCGAGAGGAAGCGCAGGGGAATGGTGAGACGCAGACAAAGGCGCATTCGTGGCGACAAGCATGCCCTCGATGCGTGAGGCGTGCACGAGCAAGCCGTGATGACCAAGGCGTGTCCTGAGCGGTACTCGCCTTTGGGCAGAATCTAGGCTAACTTATTCAGACGGGATCTGTAATGACAAGAGTGCACTTTGCCGCTATCTCGCCTAGTAAAGCACCCTTCCTGCTTAATGACTTAATGCTACATTATCCTCTTCCGGGTCCACAATACTTGGAAATTTTGTTCCAGCATGTTCCAGGGGAAGGGCGTCCCACTGGGAAACCAACAGGTTTTCGTAGGATATGTGTGTCGTTAAATCCAGATAAAAGCACGGGTGTGCGTAAAATGAGTAGGTATGCAAACACATATGAAAAGAACTCCTTACGAGGACTGGATCTAACCTTTTCCAGATGCGCTTATATCGTAGCGCATTTTTGGTTCCTTTCCTATCCACTTCCCTATTACTTTGGTTACTTTGTAGACCACAGATCTCCTATCTGCTTGTACCTTTTCTAAAACGGATTGGTATTTTTGTAATCTATATTTATCACTCATCATTTCGTCTGATATTTTGCAACTTAAACTATGCGATATATCTGAAATAGGGTTGGAGAAAATGGCACAGCAAACTTCTCACGGAACGAGTTTAGCAAGATTTCGAGGAAAAGCAATGTCGTTGAGAACAAATGAGCCAAATGTATGACCTACATTTACTGGCGAAACCACGACGTACTTCACAGAAATTATATAAATCGAGTGTTGGAGAAACAATTCTATAAATCGATAGCATAAAAGAAATCGGGAAATGGTGGTGATTCTCCGGAAAAGAATGCTTAAGAACGAGTTACTGATCGGCGAGACGATTCGTCGTCGTCGTCGTCCTCGTCGTTCGAGAACCTGATCCAAGGCCGCCGTAGCCGCAGGCGTAGGCGCGCTCGTTTGTGCGATCTACGCTCGTGGAGGGATAGTATCAGGCCGGCTCGATCGAAGTCCATCAACATTGTCGTGAGGGTGGAGCCATTATTGGACAGGTGGGCGGAGTCGACGAAAAGAAGATAATATGTGGGGGTAATAAAATAGCCGCTCAACCGGCCACTTGACGACATTCCATCTGACGTCGTTATTAGCGCTGTGGTGATTGCTTCGTTTTTCAGCTCTGATACCGCTGTACCTGTTTATTGCACGTAGCTAGCCAGATGAGGTGCCCGTCAGAGTGGTCTATATCAACTCTCCAAAACCGGTCCATTCGACAAGAAATATTGGGCGAACTTTTTTAACTCCTTGTCGAAAATTGTTGGTGGATCCTTCAGTCAAAATCATGGCAACGAAAAACTGTAATTGAAGGATTGGGTAGCCCCAAAAATGACAAGTCGAACATGACGCCGAGAAAATTGCCTACTGCACGAATCGCTAACGCAGTTTGACTCGGGTATTCGTTTCAGACGTCAGAACGGAGTGCCCCAAACACCTCTGACGATGATTAGTTGGGTGGCTTATTGTGAAACATATCTGCAAGTTGATGCAATTGGGTGTCCCCCAAGAGGCCCATCGCGCGGCGAAGGAAGAGACGCAGATGCGGCAAAGGACGAGTCGCAGCGCGTGCTGTGCGATATGAGACGTAGTATGGTACACTCTATTTAACCTGACGCCTAACCGCTACAGTATGCGCTGCGACTCGTCCTTTGCCGCGTCTGCGTCTCTTCCTTCGCCGCGCGATGGGCCTCTTGGGGGACACCCCAATTTGGCGGTGGGCGTGGTCTATCGTATAGCTTACAATTACCTGAGAGGTGAGCCTCCCACAGGAATAGAGTACAAACGAACCTTTTCTTTCTCAGTATGCTATACGAAGTTTGTACTCGGTCTTTGGTGACTGCTTGGTTTATTTTTATTTCTTCGTTTTGCGTTATGTTTCGACTAACATGAGTCCTGGTATTGTTTTGGGCGCACCTAAAGTGCAGTTTAAATAAATAAATAAATAAATAAAAATAAATTCCATAAACAAATAAATAAATACCATTCTCCGGATAACAGTACTTTCAAAAGCACTGGCCATCGTTCTTTACAGGGGATGTTTTTAATTGATAAGAAAAAAATCAAGGCAAAGTCAAATGTAGCAGTACTTTCAAACACCCGATAGCACGCAAAGGAGAGAAAAAAACAAGCGGTTAGGTTAAAAACAGGTGAGTGGACCTTCTGCGGTGAATTTGACCACTTAAATTATCACTGAAATCGTCGAGTTGCCGTACAGATAATCGAACTCGTTGACATCATACAAAAACACAGCTGATGTCAAGGACTGATGGGCGAGAACCCTGCCAAGCGTCCTCACTAAAGTTTCGCCCCAATAACGGTAAATACATCGCCATTCCGCAAGCGCTGTGGATTCAAAAGACATGATAATGCGGGTCAAGGACCAATCTGACTCCGGGGATGCCCCACAGTAACACTTTGATGTTTAAACCCAAAATCGTAAATGTCGGTGCTAAAAACATGCGGATGAGGCATAAGTCTAGTTTTCCTTTTGGGAGATGCACAATGAAACTCGACTTCCATTCTAGAATCGTAGTGACATGACCTTATCTCATATGACGTATAGGTATCCCCGCAGCAATTGCAGACAGGTTGGGTCATACAACTTTGCGTCGCAGACAAGCCCTTGCTACCAATCAAGTCCCGACCACAGAGTAAAGAAAGTTGTTGACGCTTGTGCGAATTCGATCCGATATCTGACCCCGACAGTGAACATGGAAAGTGGCGCTACATGCCACCACAGCAACTGCTTAAGTGCTAAGTGGCGTACAAGGAATCGAGTTCTACCTTCCCAAACGAAGCTGATACAAATTTTCCAAATACTGTGGTCGCACTTTGAAAAGCTTGGTTATACTATGCATCGGCCAATGAGCAGACGCTAATGCGTGCCCTAACTGAAATTAAGGAGTCAGCGTAGAAAAATTCAACCTGATTGCATGCAGAACTTGAAGAACCAATATCCTAAAAGGCGAGCAGACATCAGCTCAATTCTATTCGCCTAACCCATACAACAACCCCGAATAAAGTTGCTCTCATGTGAAGTCATATTTTTCATCATAAAAGGGCCCCACTAGCTTTGAAACGCAGCTTACTCCCGTCAGGTCTATCTATCTCAGCAGAAAGCACGGCCTGCTCTGAGACTCCCGCATCTCACAGTCAGCTTGGCGAAAAGGTCTTTTGAAACATCGTTAATATGCACTCTGATGTTCGGCCATAGCGGCGCTGCTCTAATAGCCTAAAAACGAGTCCAATTCAAAAACGCTGCAGAAAAAACCAATCCAGCGAATTGATCGCTCTAAACGAGGGTTTTCTAGTCTATTGGAGTTGTCCTTCATGATTGTTAGAAGCTTCGAGGGATCGATCTCAATGTTCTCGACTTTTTCAGGCTCTGAAGAAGGCGAAGAAAGCCGAAACGTCAGCCTTGTTAAGTACTACAATCTTGGAGAGGCTTCAATAAACTATAAGACTGAATCTTCAATGCCAAGATTGAAAGAAAAGTCGATCGTGAACTATTAGGGACAACTGGCATCGGCAGTATCTCCTCATAGCGTGAATACTGAGCGCACGGCGATAGCGAGCTATTGGAAACCATATATTACCCGTCTCTCCGTTCCTTCAAAGTCGTTCTGGCAAGAGCCACATTCGTAGGTTTTCAAGTCTTGAAATAACATGCTAGACGCGCCTGAGCATTCACGGCAAGTCAGTCTGCGTAGTCGCATTATTGCATACCGGTTACGATTTTATTACACGCGAAGATCATAAAAGGAGACAGTAAAGGGTTAGAATGATCCGGTAGACGCGGAGCGAACAAAGCCCTGGAGGGAGTAATCCAGCAGGATGGCCAACACCTTTCAAGTAACTGTAGCACAATTGTGGACAAGTTCCGCAGAAGGGCAAAGCGATAGACGTCGAAGAATCTCCTCCAGGGTGCGCCACGCCAGTCCAACGACGTCCTCTTCAAATCGTAGTTTAAGCTCGCATTGATTTGAGCAGAAGTCGTTTGGTCAGTAAATGTATGGATTTTTCTTGACAAAGCAGGTGCCACCGGCCATTCCGGGGGTGTAGAGCGACCTGCGATGTTTGGTCCTGATCCCATTCTCGGACAAATCGTAGCTGGACCCAGCCTAAACTCGATTAGTGGAAGGATGCAAATATTGTATGAGGCTCACTAATATGCAGTTACCCCTGAAGCAAGCATTACGGTAAATGACGCCCAAAGACAGCTTGAAAAGCTACGGTAGCCACATCGCACACGTAAAACCCATAGCATCAAAGAGGGGATCGTCACCATCGTTCAATCTGCTAAGCTTTATCCCTATGCCAGTTAGGCTAGGCTAATCTTCAGGAGATCCAAAGTGTGTCCATTTGCGGCTTCGAAAATCCGGTAAGACAGGCTTCCACCTAAGAAAGGAAACTTGTTCCGAACATTTTCTACTTTTTATCCTCTTTTGACCATTCGTCTTTGCAATGCTAATCTAAACAGGCTGGTTCCAGCAATAGCATTGGTAATTGTCGTAGAAAAATCGTTCCGTTTCTTCATCTATGAACGAAATGCACGATTTCAAGGTCGAAAAAGAAAGCAGAAATTTGGTCAGAGTACATTTCATTTCACTGTAATACAGAAGTGAGACGGAAACGAGAACTTTCGAGAAAGCTCTCTTTAAAAATCAAACACTGGAACCTATCAAGTCAGCTTCGCGCTATTTGCAGTTATCAATGAAGAGTGGCAGGAGAGTGTTTCTCCTAAGAATGTTAGCTCTTGATGTGAACGAACCAGGAAAGGTGAAAAGACGGGCTATTGCCAAACCTCGAAAGCCTTCATTCCTTGGCACTGGTTTCTTGGACCTTAGTCAATCCATGTTCAGGACATGGCATTCGGGGTACGGTGAACCCACAGAGAATCGAATGATCTTCAGAGTATCAGAAACATCGCTACTCGGTTCTTGCTAAAGGTCCCTTAGCAACAGGTCCGGTATAGTTTAGCAGCAATCTATGCTATTTGCGGATATCGGATTGGCGTGATATTTCCCCACATATCAGCCCAAATACATGTTTTGCGAGCGTTATTCAGCTCGCTTGCATCGCAGTGAGCGTAGTACCTCGCTGTGCTGCCCGTTCTTGGGGTACCCCCCAGGAGGCCCGTCGCGCGGCAAGAAGGCCGAGTCAGCGGACGAGTCGCGCGCGTATTAGGGAAATCGCGTCAAGTTAAATAGAATGTCCCATTGCACGTCCTTCATCGCACATCACGCGCTGCGACTCGTCCGCCGACTCTGCCTTCTTGCCGCGCGATGGGCCTCCTGGGGGGTACCCTCCGTTCTTGGTGTAGTAGCAACACGCCCGGAGCACAACAATGCTTCAAAGGGCGTCACAGAAATCACACACTTCGCTTCGGCCTTCCAGCCTCAAGAGATATTTCTCCGTGATCGAAACGTTTAGGGCAGTGATGCCTTTGAGCTTTCCTCTGCCCTACTACAAGGAAATTATTTCTGGCCACTTGCACACCATAAAAACACAGATAGAAGATTTTCAAGGGGGGGGGGGTGGAAAGCTACTTGGGACTTTTGAGAGCCAATACTCACCGAAATGACACCATTAGTAGGTCCTGCTCATGAGCTGCTCGCTACTAGCTGTCTTCCCTACATGGCTGAGTAAAAGGGTCAGGAGTGAAATATGTGACGAACTGGTTAGGTATGGTGCAACCAGCAGTGAAGTGGCAGAGGG
>MU895021.1:0-16108 GCA_036418205.1 Ostertagia ostertagi
CACTTTTGAGTCGCGGCAACAACAAAACTGTGTTACTCACGGGCTACCCTATTCTACTCACATAGATTACTCTGACCTCATCTGGGGTGATTGCTTTGAGAATCGACATGTCAGTGCCAATCGGAGTGGGTGTTAACTAACCTAGGCAACTTCAATATCAATCTGAAGCTCCTCAAATATTGAAGTTGAATTTGTCTAGAAAGCATCAGGCAGTCATTTGTGTGCGGGTTCCTGATGAAAACCTAAATTTTACCAGTAGGTAGCAATGTTTTTTGCATTTTGGTACTATTTCCCACTTTTAGATTCTGGCCAACATGATCTCACGCTACGACATTCGGGAGGATCCTGAAGCTCCAATAGATTTGAAAACCACCACACCAATCGGAATGATGCATCGACCAAAAAATTTCAATATTATTTTGGAGCTTCTCAAATATTGAAGTCTCATTAGTTCAGAAGGACTTCAAGCTTCTTGTGAATTCATCAGCTGTTACACTTTCTTGAATTTTGTGGAATCGTTTTTCATTGAAACTCTAGGATGTACATATTTCGTATTCATGTTCGATCGATTATCGATTTTTGATTATGCCATGCAGTTTCTATGTTTTCTTTACCTCGATACTTGCGAATGCATAGAACTATAAAGTACTAATAAGAGTCGTCAATATCGATTTTCAGTAAACAAGTATTGCTCCATGAATGCACCGTCTAAGGGATATTAAAAAAAAAACTGAACTAGGTTATTTCGACGGGTTCCCGTGCCATCCTAGCTGTCATTTTTTCAAAAGCACGGGTCAGGATTGGACGATCAAGAAATCTCTCCGACCCATCCTCCTCATCAGAAGTGTGGTCGGGTCTCCAACTACAAAGATGGCGCCACTCTCGTGACCCGAAACTGCGCTGTAACAACGCTCCGTCCTGATATTTGGGACTCGTGGCCTGTGGCCGCCCATCGAGGTACGAAGCTTGCATAGTTAAATCAGCTAGGTAGGGTGAATTGATTTTTATGGTAAGCACGGAGCCAGCAATGGCTAGCATATCCAAAAACTCGTTCAGATACGCCTTTTCCCCAAACCTTGACGGTTTCTTCCCATTGTTTTCAACTGGTGTTCCACTTAGCAACTCTTCATTCACTCTGCAAAGCTCGAAAATACCCTGATTCGATCGCGATCCGTGCTTTTAACCACACGAAATGCGGATGCGGATAGTGGGGTGCGAACGTGAAGATGGAAAGGACAAGCGGAACAAACGGCTAAAATCACACCTTTTTTGTTAGCACTACAACTGATCATTGTGGAGCCTAAGGAGAAGGTCCTGACAGTGGGACGCTTCCAGATGTGGACGATCGTAGGTTGACTGCGGCGGAGTGGATAGCGTTGAATCGAGCGTTAAAGGGCTTCCCTTTTTGAGTGGCAGACGTGCTGAAGCTTCGAATTTGCAGTAGCTTCAGGATTTCGAAGGCGGAGAAGCATCCATGAGAGCATGTACTCATAGGTATCACATTGGAGGGCGAAAAGCATCCTTTGCCATCGGGTGCTGTGCAGGCGCAGTCATGTTCAATCGTCACGAGTGTGGGTGAGCTATTGCCTGGCAGGCCCTTCAGGTCTGAAACAGGTGGGAATTGGTGGAGGACCGTCAACCTCATGCCGCATCACCACAACCAATCATAGCATGCTATGCCTCAAACTAACCATCAAAAAAAAAACTCAATGTTGTTTTTCGATCGAGCGCTTGAATGGCGGGAATAGTTTCAAATAGAGCGCAGGCGGCGATGTAAGCGCTACGAACGCCGGAATAATTTCATATACCCAATGTTCAAACATGGCTTGAACTTGAGCTTATCAACATCCTTGCACAGACTGCTTTGCAGCTCCTCCTTCCTTCTTGAGCCTCAGAGCAGTTTTGCAGCTTCAACAGCTGCAGGTCACGCGCACCAGCGAAAAGCAGGCTGCAGCAGGTCCAGTCGAACCAGTCCACAACCTTAAGGATAGGTCGCGGAAAATTCAATGTTCGAAGAAAATCAATTCCCACATTTCATGGTGGTGGCGTTGAAAATGTGTTAATATATATCTACAGTGCTTTCGACTTCAACAGGTGCCTGACGACTAAAGCGCAAGTGCAAGCTCTTTGCTGCTAGAAGGCCATTCCGAGGTGCAATTTGCAATGAGGCCCCTTAAGATGTTATCCGGTAACATACAAACACTGAGAGAGCTCTTGAACACTGGTATCGTACCAATTGAAGTGGCTGGAACTCTTCGTTAGAGGGATTGAATTTTGACCGTCTGAAGGCGGCGAAAGACCTGTAACTTTGTTTGGACGCCGAGGCAAGCTACGTCGTATATTAGTGGCCTATGCTTGACAAGGATGGGTTTCGACAGACAATGGGTCAATGAGGGTGGAAAGCATCGTCCGTATTGTATGTATTATACATATGCCAGACCAGAATCAGAACGGACGGGGACGTTGGATACGCCAGCAGATGCGAGAAACACGAAGGGGACGCGTCTGTCCAGGCCAACTGCTTGGTACCGGTGCGCAGCCAGCTGATTTCAAGTTGGAGCTTATGGAGCAAGCGAATTCGGACAACTCGTCCAGACACGCCGCTCCCATATTTTGGGGAGAAAGAGGAAATGCTTGCTGATGGCTTCATCGGCAGCTTGCTTTGTTTTTTTTTTTAATTTTCGGTCAATTTAGGATCCACAAAATCATTATCGATTGCTGTTACCCCCTCAATTTGATCTGGCGTTGTTGTGCTCCAGGTAAAGGCCGTATTAGCTCTTGTATTTAAGCGGTTTTTTGCTATTACCTAGATAAAATACTCGGTACCTTTTGATGTACTGAACTACGAACCTTCGCCCTCTGAGAACGGCTGACCAAATCCGAAGTCTTCCTTAAAAACGAATGAGCGATTTTCAGTGAAGCCGTTAAAAAAGGCCTTTCAAGATTATCTTGAATTGGATAGCTGTATTGGCAGTAGATAGAAAAATTATTTGATTTTATCATCTGACAGAGAAACTTTACTCTCAAAGTTCCGGTTTGAAATGGACCCTAAGTGTCGATAACAACTCAGAAGGAGAAAAACAACTGGGTGGTGAATGCTCCGTAGAAAACACGTTGCCAATGTTTTCTGTATTATTCCGTGCCGTTTCGTTTTCGACAAGGGTGTTAGGTCTTGCCCTACCAGTGAATTCAAGCACTCTAATTCAGAAAACAACTATTTTCTCCAGAAACCTCTTATGACCTCATTCGTTCCCCATTTTTACTCTTAGAAAATTTAGACGGCTGATGTTGGTGCTTTTGGGTGTTGGTTGTATACTGATATACCTTTGTATTGAATGGATGCGACGCGTTCGTCGATATCCACCAGGTAGGATGTGTTTGAGATTTGTGCATGTGAAGTGTTTCTTTCGAGAATTTTTTGGAGAGGAAAAAACGTAAGCGACTTGGTAAAAGAAAGCGGTTTTTCCATAGAACGCTCCACCGAGACCTTTTAAAGGAATTTGTATTCTTGTCCCTTTTGTGGAAGAAGCAATAGCAAGTATTGTGGTAGAGCTCTTTACAAACGAATCCACCTTACCCAAGGATTAAGTCGAAGAAGGAGATACATCAACTTGAGAGGCAGGGTTCCCCTCAGGGTGCGAGACGGAGCGCGTTCCTTCGCGGAGGGCACGTCCCCAATGGGCTGGCAGGGCCGTACTCGCGCCGCTCGCGCTGCCGCCCAACCATCGACTGGCCAACTCTTCAGCTTCGGACTCTAGCCGCGATACTAGCCGTTCACCAGGAACAGCGTTAGCGTTGAAGAGGACAGCACCGATCAGAGTCGCATCAGTGCGGAGATCAACGGGCAAAGAAGGAGGTCCATTTCTCGGCATTCTAGGCCGTTTCTCATGGTTTTCTTCATCCCAGCACCGCTGGGCACCTCTACCTTCATTTCTATCGGCTGCTTTTTCATTGCAAACTCCGCTTTCAAGATACGCATCCAAAACTCATTGTCTTCCCATTTACCAAGCTCTTATTATATTTCGCCTGGATTCACTACTGAAAGAGAGACATGGGTTTGCTTTTCTTATTTGCCCAGCATCAGTCAACCCTCTGAATCCTTACATAGGCAAATCAATTTTAATATGCGGGGCACTATTACCCTTTACTGCTCCACTTTTGGAAATTTGAGCTGAGTTTTTTTTTCGAAATTTGTCTTAATTCATGAATTTGCCTAGAAGTTTGCTTCCGAGGAACGCGTAGAAAACGAATATCACATCCGTTTACGCTAGCGTCGTCAGGGGGTAAGCTTTTAGCAAGTCTGGTGACCCACCGCCTTCTAGCACTGGTGCCAGTGTACGGGTGCAAGGCGTTTTGCGAAAACAAAAGCGATTTTTAGTTCCACGTTCCGAATCCCTTCTGCGAGCAAATTTCTAGCCAAATTTATGCCCTAAGGCACTTGCGATAAAAACCGGCTCCATCTTGCGGAAGTGGGGCAGCAAAGTTTAAATGAAGCCAGGTAGTTGATTATTCACTTCGTCATCTCGAATCCAATTTTTCAATCATTTGCAATCATTTCAGGCACTTCCGTGAGCCCTGGCGATCAGAATCGATTTTCTTTTGTTTTCTTGTTTCATCCTTTCATGAACCAAGTTTATAGCCTCCTACGTACGCTCACATTTTAAGGGCCGTTTCCTCTACCACTGATAGGAAACCTCCACCATATAATCATCGGAAACATCAAATATGGAGGCATCGTTGAGCTGATGAAAAAATGGCAGAAGGTATGTTGATCTGTTCAAAATTTATAATGATTAAGTTTATTAGATTAACCAGATACTAACCAGTTCAGGTAATAGAATACTTTCTTCTTCCTTCTGTGGTGCACCGATTGATATAGAGAAGTAGCAAATCTAACAGCTCGTTGCGCAATCCAGTATATTTGAGAGTGAGCTAACCAGTGACGTGGCTTGTGCTGACTAGAAATTCTTCAGGACCCCTCGGTTATGGGTTCTCGACAGGATTTCCGCGCCTTGGCCCCGGTCGACGGACTACTTGAACTCGGTCCTGTAAGCTAGCTCAATTCACCCTCTCTGGCCTACCTCGCCTTATCAGCTGCTCATGACCACAACTAACCCACACCCATTTGAACTTTGCGCCTAAAAGCCCCCCCCCCCCCCCCTTGCCTGTGCTCATCACATCGCGAACGCTCCTCCCTAGAAGATGCCGGTTTTGTCTCCCACCTGGTTATTTAGAGCCGATCTAGGCGCATTCTCTAATCGTCTCTGCTGTTCACCATTCGTGGAAGGGCCAGAGAACAAAGTTCAAGTAGTGCGTAAGCCCTTTTTCCCCCATGTGAGCCCCGTGCCGTCCAGCACCGCTCTTTATACCATAGCTAAGCGCGCAGTAGTTAATGTTGAGACCAGTTGGCACACTGCAACTCCGCCCAAAATTTATATAACTTTTGAAATGGGTCACTTGCTGCGAAATTGTTAGGAAAACCTCAAAAGCCCCACCCCCTCTAATTCACACACCACGACCTCCCGAATGCCATCACACCATACCCTCTGAAATTCAAAATGACCTCCCACCACAGTTGTATAGCTGAAATTTAATTAGGCCTTATTCTACAAATACCGACCCCTAGCACCTCCACAACAATACAAAAATTTGAAATACGATTTTCCTGTAGGCTAAATTCGACTTCATTGACCCTAGCTGGGAGCGCTGAAGTAAGAGTCAGAGGTTGGGAATTGAAAGAGAACTTTTTGTCACAGCTATGCTGCCACAGTGAAGATTGAGGAGTGGAGAAGTTCAATTTCTGGGTCAAAGGGCCAGCTGAAAATGGTCAAAAAGGAGGCTAGTAACAAATCATGTGATCGTTAAGGAGTACGGTAACGTCATCACATTCTGGTTCGGACCAATACCAACAGTTCATATTTGGACTTCGAGACAGCTAAAGAGGAAATGATCGTCAACGGTGCCGCTTATGCGGACCGATACACACCGTATGCTCTTGACGTGAAGCGAGGTACACCGATGTGTATTATTGTATTTTTTATGTTTTTATATAAAGTATTATATTATTTTGAACACATGTTTCACTACATTTATTGTATTTTATTTTCGTATAGTATGGGCGGAAGTGGTGTAGTGACAAGTGGCGCGCTTACCACGCGAGCGGTCCGGGGATCAAATCCTGGGTCGTGAGTCGCCCGGGCCAACCAAGCCTTCCATCCCTCCGGGTCGGTTAATTGGTACCAGACTTGTCTGGGAGGATAAAAACACTGACTTGTACATCGGCTGGCCCCCGCAAGTCATTGTATAGGCCACATCGCATTCAAACGCCACTACGAATGTACAAATGGAAGTAGAATGCGTGCCGCATCCCAAAAAGGGATTGATCAACGGCAAATGCTTTATCCTTTATATCCTTTTATCACTTTCAAATATGTATTGTTATTCGATAGTTTTTGCCACCGTTTTCTCTATGAGTAAGACTTGTAGAAGGGCGAGGTACGGTATTCTCGAGTGGCGATTTTTGGGCTGATCATCGTCGTTTCACTTTACGAACCCTACGCGATTTTGCACTGAAGAACAGCATCATGGAGGAGAGAATCATGGACGAGTTCAGTACAAGTTAGTGTATTTTCGATTATTTTGAAAGAAGTGGAGAAATTTTCCTAGTTTTGGAAGTTTAGTTTCGCCAAACTGGAAGAAACTATGGTGGATGGAGAGACGAAGATAAATGCCGGAGAATTTTTCGATGTTCTCATTGGCAGCGTGATCAATCGAATCATCTTTTCTGAAGTTACGAAGTCACGTTTACCGCATGGAAATTGGTAGAAAAAAAAGATTGCAGAACCCCTCCCAATTGAGTCGTCACTGGCCCTGGGGTGCAGGGGCACGAGAGACCAAAGTGGGGGTAGGATGAGGTTGATGGCTTAGACGAAGTATTTACGGAAGGATAGTGTGTAGGAAGCAAGTCAAACGGAAAGGCCTAGGCATTTCTTCTGAGATTGATCCGAAGGATTTCTTGGATGGATAACATCCAGCTGATGAACAGGAAGAGCCCCGTGCATCCCCGATGGATACGAGAGTAGGAGAAGGCGCCATTGTTCCACCCGCGCTATGTGGATCGGAAATCGTTCACGATAAGTGAATACTCCTTCAATTATTTGGCATTGAGCGTTTATTTGATACCAACTTTCTCTAAGGAGATCAAAACAGTGAAGGGACTGTTCTGATAAAAATTTGTAGCATTTGTCTCCTACTATCAACGTCTTTTCAAATTAGTGGGAGGTGAAAGCGTGGCCTTAGCATAAAATACGAGAAAAACGTAAACAATTTGATTTCAACCCTCGCACTAGATGAGTGGTCTTGAGATGAACGAGTTGAAAGTGAAGCTTTTGACGTTGACTATGCCTATTCCGAGATTCGCTCCGCTTCTTCCACTACTCATCGTCAGTGTCGGTTGTGCTTCGAATTGCGATTCAGACCTTCGACACTAATGCTGTAGCGCTCGATTGAACTCTTAAAGCAACAGTCCAGGCAGGGTTTCAACCATTTGGTTTTCAAGTGGTGGAAACATGCCTCAGCCTGATTGGAGTTCATGGGAAATGTCACAAACTTCAAAACTTACCTCTGAAAGGCGTTGGAAGCAGTCGAAATCCTTCAAGAGGGGCGGATCCACCGATCCGTGGTGGGGCCGCCTCCAAGCAGCTGTGCAGAGCGCTTGCTCGACTAGCGGTCGTTGCGGGACCGCCGCGCTGTATGAGGTCGATTCCATAAGAACGCAATTGAAGCGCTTCAATTTCGATTGCTGGCAAATAGTTATGTATTTGCAAGCATGCATGGCTATTTGCCAGCAGTTGCAATTGGAGCGCATGTACTACGGGCAGGTTCGGACAACTCGTCCAACACACTCTCCCTAAACGGCAGGGGGAGTCCCTGTCTAAGCCCCTGCCCGACGTTTTTTTCTACTTTTTCTTTCTCCATTGACCAACTTCTCACCTGCAACGTCATTATAGGTGGTCCTTACCCGCGAATTCGTTCCTGGATTGTTGCTTTAAGGTGTGTCCCAGACAGCCAAGTCACACAAAGCGATACAGGAGGCTAAGCGCCAACAGCGCCTAGCATTCCTCCTCCTGTCCTCTGAAACTAAACTTTAGATGGGGTGAGTAAGCAGTTTCATTCTCCGCGAAATTCATCCTCTCGTCTTGGGCTTTCGCACACGCCGAACAGCTTTGTGCCTGCCGTCCTCGCAAAGGTACACTAGTGGGCCACGCCATTTGTTCCGCTTCAATTCTGATCGAGGGACTTGAATGGGAATGGAGTCCCCTACAGAACGAGCTGAAAAGCTAACGGTTTCCCCTTCCAGCAGCAATCTGGTGGCCATTTAAGATAACTTAAAGGATGAAGACTATATGGCTCCTAGCCGAATCCAGACCTCGAACATTATGTGGTCGCAGATCCTTCTCCTCCTCACGCCACCCCTTTCACCCCGCGCCATTCGCTTTGAAGACATTTTCAAGAGATACTTTCAGGAGAGTACTGCCGAATTTTTTGAAGTGAAACATCTGGTGGATAAAGAAATTATGGGATTGACAGCTTTTGGTATGTCGCTGGAAAAGTGGACGCTCAACTTACCAATACTCAAGTACAAGTGGAGAAAGCTCATCGAACCTCAAGAAAAACTTGTGGAGTTTCTTCAGAAAAGACTAGATCAGAGGTGCGTTTACCTATTACTTAATGTGAGAACAAGTACGTTCAAATGGTCTGATTGGTGGGCTCTTTGTTACAGAAAGGAAGACATCGCATCCGGCAGACATTCTCTACATGGAGATGGTGATGATTTTGTTGACGCCTTTTCTGATAAAGATGGAAAAAGATCGAAGAGAAGGTCGACATCCTACGCAAGCATACAAGTAGGTGAGTATTCATACATACCTTGTCGCTCGGTTTAAAAACTCGGCTTTGGCTGGTAACAGCTTCTTTCATGAAGGCAGCGGTCACATGTCTAGTAAGGTAACCACGGTATACAACACCGTGATAAGAGCGCTTCGTAATGTCAAGTCAAGCTGCGGGGCGGCCTGAAGGGGAAAGGAAAGCTAGAGAAATCTTTGGGATCGCTGAAATCAAGGCCTGAGCCTTCAGGAAGGTCGGATGTGGAACGATGGCGAGGCAGGGCGGTCAAAGAAGACAAAACACGCGAGAGATCACGCCGTTCGAGAGAGCACGCCGATATCGCAGGTGGGTGGGAAGCGTTGCAACGGGGTCGATGGTTGCAGGCCCATAAGGATTAGCGCCCTAAAACCTCGGCAACTCTGCGGTGAAGCTGGAGTGATGCTAGGTCGGAGGACCTACATTTCTCTCGCTGATATTTTCACAAGCGGGACCCAACGTCCCAGGGTTTGCCTTTAAATCGTAATGATAAGCGTTGAAGAGAGCGACCTGCTGCCTGTCAACCGTTCGACCGCCGTGAAGGATCAAAGTATTTGTCGGTGATACATACCTTTCCGGGAATGCGTCCCGCATCCTTCTGGGATGCGGCACGCCCCATTCTACTTCCATTTGTACATTCGTAGTGGCGTTTGAATGCGATGTGGCCTATACAATGACTTGCGGGGGCCAGCCGATGTTCAAGTCAGTGTTTTTATCCTCCCAGACAAGTCTGGTACCAATTAACCGACCCCGGAGGGATGGAAGGCTTGGTTGGCCCGGGCGACTCACGACCCAGGATTTGATCCCGGACCGCTCGCGTGGTGAGCGCGCCACTTGTCACTACACCACTTCCGCCCAGAATATAGGTATTCAAATGGCGGGCTGGGGGGGGGGGACGTATATGTGTTTCGGATGGGAGCGACGAGATTGAGGTTTTTAAGCAAGTTATGGATGGTGTAGTCACTTGAAAGGGTCTTGTTAAAAGCAAGGACTTGCTTTTTTGGGTTGAGGGGGTTTCCCTCTCGCCTCCATCGAATGTTTTGAAGGTTTGGCGGAGGGGAGGATTACGGATTCGAAAAGGTGTCCGCAGGTGAGGTGCAGGTTCAAAGGACATTTTGGCCCCACGACAGCGGACGGGGAGGGGATCCAAAGGGAGCCTCTAGCAGCTCCGAGCTATAACAAAACTTGTCCTAGGGTGTCCTCTGCTTTCCACCCATTTTCACGCTATCGACATGGTCCCATTGGAGACGTGATGAGGATGATAACGGCAGTGTGCTTGACATGATAATGTTATGCACTCTCCGTCCGGGTTCATAAGGATTAGGCGCTCCAAACTGAGCAGCCTCGCGTGAGTAATACCCTTATGGATAGGCATACCGAACTTTCCTCTGACCTTTTATGACATAGGCCAGGGAGCGCTGTCCATAGCCGTACATGAGTGCCGCTCCCAAAATTGACAACAAGAATAGTGATTCCGATGCTTCAAGCATTCGCAGAGAAAGCGAAGACCCGGCGATTCCCGGGAAGCAAGACCCATTTCGGGAAAAATCGTCAGCAATTAATGGAATCCGGTTTAGAGAAGACGAGCTACTGTACGATGTTTTTGACTTGTGGATTGCTGGTCACGAAACAACGGCGAATCACTGTAATGTGGGGTTTCATGCACTTGATAAAAAACCCTACCGTGAGTTATTTTTTTTGTAGTTCAATAGAGCGTTTTCCAGTTCAAGTCTAAAACTCCAATCTAATACCGTCCCAAGAAAACGAACAAAATTAATCTGAATTTGGTTAAGTGACAAATATAAATAAATACCGCTTGGGGTGACTCTTTTAAGGGACTCTTTTTTGGCTTTCGTTCACTGTTCACTATCTCGGGCTTTGGGATCAACACAATCGATCCCAACACCAAATAGGCATATAGTGATTTCCTATTCTATGTAGTGATAAATTGGTCTGCTAGTAATGTTGACTAGTTTACGGTACTGTGTTTTTTGCTATCGCCGTTGTGTGCCTGTTATTTTCAAAAAAAAACCTGGGGTAGCATGGGTACGTTATGAGAAAGCCTGAGAGATCGCAGGTTAGAGACCAAATTAGGCTGCCCGACGGTTTCCATAACCGTACCTACGTAACTTGTCCTACCCATCCCTCCCATGGTTATCCGACAGGAAGGTCCGGCGCGCAGCGAGAAGGCAGAGACCCAGCGGTAGCGGACGAGTTCGCAGCTCGTACTGTACACGATTGTGCTCAAGTAAAAATAGAAGTACAAGTATAGGCGGGTTTTACATCGCACAGTACCCTGCGTGCTGATCGTCACACTGCACCCGTCTGCGTTTTTGCCTTCTCGAAGCGTGAAGGGCCTCCTGTCCGGTTCGCACCCCGTACCTCTTTACATTATAGATCATAGAGAAGATTCGAGCTGAACTGAATGTGGTGACCAATGGCAATCGTTCAGTCTCGTTGTCCGACAAAGAGCACACCCCTTACCTGAATTGGACTGTACTGGTGAGTATTTTGGAACCAAGGTGCTAACTTTTCTGAAGTCAATAATGATCACCCCAGACATAGATTCTACTGAGAGCTGATCTCAGAGTAGTACACAATGACAGATCTAACGTGCAATGGCGTCGCGCGCGACAACATTCGTGGCAACAATTTGCGTTTAGCGCTCCTCCCGCGTAGATAGGTACCTCAAAGTACCGATTCAGCTTGAGTAGATTTTGACTTCAATCCAGGCCTTCCCGCAGGGCCACACAAAGCAAATCAGGTTGTCTTCGCCACATCGTGAGCGCACATGAATAAGAGGACACGTCTCAGATACTCCCGCAAGCCCTAATTGTCAGGTCTTGTTCGGCGGCGAGCAGAAAGGGAAGCCGGAGCAGAGCCCGCGAGGGGTTACTCTGTACCTCCTTTCCCTGACGGCATCTCCGCTTGCGCCACTGTACCGTTTGTTGCTACCGCTACGCGCACGCAAACTAGCCGCTCGCCGGGCTCAACCTGACGCGCAAAATTTAGGCAGCTTTTTTCCTGAAAAGCAATCAGGGTACAATTTTATTTCACGTGAAGAACAGCTGAGTATGTGATGCTCAGCGAGATAAGCGCCACCTTTGTATCCTCTATATCCTATCTGTTGCTCAAGACTGAAACATCATCAGGTGAAAAGTTTAAGGTTTCCACAGACCAATTCATCGGTTTAGACAGCCCTTTTTATCATAATGAATTATTCGATTTCTTCAGGAAACCCAAAGGTTAGCATCGATAGTGAGTTTGAATCTGTGGCGAAAAACCAAGGAGGGAAGAAAGGTTGGGGGATACTTCGTCCCTGAAGGTACGGCTATCGCTGCTGAACTGTCGTTGATAATGAGCGAAGAAAAATACTTCAAGGATCCACTGAAGGTAATTTTTCGAATAAATTTAATCAAAAGGCAATATTTTAGGGACTATTGATCTGAGTAAGAGGAGTCTTGAAGTTACTGAAGGATTCGCTACAAATGTTAGACTACTATTCCCTATAAAGGTGAAATAGCGTGCAGGGATATGTGACTAGAGTGCTCCTGTGCACTCCCGGCAGTGGAAGGGCAGGAGCACCCCATTCCACTCCTTCAGCGCCACCCCCCCCCCCCACCCGCTACATCTTCGTGGCCAAAATTATGTGATTTTCACGTCCGTGTCCCTGGGTAGTTCTGCCGGTCGATTACCCTTTTTCATGCATATTTTCCAGTGCCATGGCATTTTATTGGCGTGAGTGGTGTAGTGATAAGTGTCACCGTTTACCGCGCTCGAATTGCAGGGATAAAAGGGCCAGATCACACGGGTTTTAGGCCAACCAAGCCTGCAGTCCTCCTGGAGTCACTTATTTGGTACCATTTGGATAGAAGGGAAACACGACTCATACATTGACTGGCCCTCAAACCAAGTATTGGCCAAATCCTATTCAAATACCGCTGCGATTCTGAATGGAAGTATAATGTGTGGCGCGTCCCAGAAGAAGACTGATCCACGTGGGATGTTTTTCCTTTTTGTCCTTATGACATATTGATCTCCTGTAATTTCTTCGTAAATTTGGAAGAAGCGGATTTTTCAGTTTGACCCTGGACGATACGAGGAAGGAGGGAAGGAGCTGGAACAACGAGTGATCCCATTCGGCATCGGCAAACGGTCATGTATTGGTGAGACGCTGGCCAAAGCTGAAATATATTTAGTAGGTTTTCAGAGCTTCTATTTGAGATCCGCTATGTCGAAATTGAGTAACTCCTTCCTTATAATCAAAAAGCTATTCCTTTGTGTAGTATGGAAATTGCGCACGCTGAGTAATTAGCGCTTACTATTGCTAAACGCCAACTCACATAGGGTTATTTCTGCGGGGCGGGTTTTCATTGCAACCATTCATCAGAGAGGAGATTCTAGTAAGGTTCTTTCGTGAACTGCAAAGAACTGAGCATCAAAAGCCAAGGTACTCCGTGTGCCGCAATTTCGAGGTTTTTAGAGGCGATGGCGTGCGTTTAATGTCCCCAGGAAATTCAATCAGCTTCGGATGAATCTCTCATGATTGTTTTGAAAAACATATCAAGGTGAGCTAGCTGTGTTTATGCACTGGGAAATGAAAGTAGAAATGAGATATATCTCGAAAGGAAAGAAGGAAAGGAGGCAGTTGCTTTCGGAAGTAGCAAAACTAGGCGTCCCTCATTTCTCGAGCGGTGAACGGGTTTATGACGAGGAGCGAAAGAGTGCCGTGCGAGGCGCAGAGACCTGTCACTGGACTTTTGATGCGGACATGCCGGCGTTTATGCTCCCATAGCGTCATTACTAATGTGCATCCTACCATATTAAAATTGCCTCATATTCCCCACCTTACTTCCCGGGACCCACTCAGACACTCAAAATATCACTAAGCAATCATTTACTTAACTTCAGGAACTGCAACGTCTCGTGCATTTATTGCGTCTGAGGGAAAAGAGGGAAGGGAAGATGTGAAATATAGATGCCGATGAAGTCACGAGGGGACAAAAATGGATAGCCAATGGAAAAATGAACTTTTTTCGAAAGTATCCGTGCGGCATGCTTACCTTGTCCATGCACAAACTATCTGACGCAAATCTAGTGGAAGGGATAGTAAGCAGTCTCGTTGCGTCGCGCATGCTGATGGTGAATCTCTCAGCACTAAACTCGCACTTTTCAGCTTTCCGCATGTCAAAGGACTCACCTCACCCTCCCCCTCAAACCTTCTTCATTTGTCTGCATCTCCCCTGCACAATTACGCGTTTTGCAGCGCAAAGTTAGCGAGCATGGTGACGCCGACTGCCTTCCCTAACTAAGTTAGCACCTGCCCTGCCCTGTGCCTATACCGATTAGTCATAATAGGAGAAGTTAAGCCGGTCCAGATCGCAACCTAGCTGGAGCGCATTTTCAATCGATAGCTCACCTGTTGTATCATTGATTTTAGAACCTTTCCATCTTTGCTTTTTCAACATGTTTTCCAGATTCTGGCCAACATGATCTCTCGCTATGAAATCTTGGAGGATCCTGAAGTTCCTATACGATTTAAAAACCATCACACCGATCGGACTGATGCACCGACCAAAGAATTTCAATATTATTTTGAAACTTCTGAATTATTGATCGTTGTTCTGTCAGAAATTTGCACCTCCTGAGAATGTCAGATCCAGTCACTTGTAAGATCGTTCTTCTCTGAAACGCTAACGCTTGAGATTCGTGTATTTTTCGCAATATTTTGACCATCGCTACTCCATTTTCATATTAATTGGATGCACTGTACTATACTATTTGGCAATAAAAATGGGACGTAAATACAATTGAACGAGATTGAGAAGAATTAGGTAATGCCTCAAAAAACTTTTTTTTTCGACGCGTAGTTTATCTAGTTATTTATTTATTTGTTTATTTGCACAGCAAGGTGGACAACAAATAGTGAGAGGAAAAGGAAGTTTGAAGAAACTTTCAGTGAAGAACATAAAAGGCATTTATTCAGCTTCCATCCATACCATGGGCTTAACTGCTGAAGAGTCAGTCCATTCCTGGCCGACCTGATGCTGCAAGGTAAGTTCACGGTTCTAATTCTTAGGCCGATGTCAGACTTTGCGAATCGCGCGATTCGCTAGCGTCTGCGGTCGCGTCGCGGCCAGTGAATCACTCAATTGGCTGGTACCGCAACGCGACCGCGGACGCTAGCGAATCGCGCGAATCGCTAGTAGCGAATCGCGCGATTCGCAAAGTCTGACATCGGCCTAATCTTTATTCAAAACAATTCTGTTGAAATACGATTTATTTTCAATGATTTTATACCCCTTACTGTTCATGGTGTCCAGGTGGCATGAGAAAGTGAATAATGTGTTCCTTGGGGGCCGGTTTCACGATGAAAGGCACCATCAGGAATCAAGGTACAGGTGGGGATCGGTGATGGCGTCATCAACGTGAACCCTCTGCTCTGCGTCTCCGCTTAACGGCTAGGGTCCGACGGCGAGGGGCTAGCCAGTCGGTGGACGTGTAGAGCTGCGAGCGCCACCGGTACGATGATGCGCCAAGAGGGTCGTGCCGTCCACAGTGGAACGTACAACACATCGTCCAATCCCCTTAGGGCCGTGACTTCCTTCCTAACGGGTATGTTCCCCTTTCGATCTCGACCAGTTATCGTGAAACTCTACTTAGGAGACGAGTTTGGGATTTCCGGACGAAATGAAGGTACTGTGTGTGAAATGGGAAATGCATTCGCAGAGCATGTACCCATTTGGTGCCAGAGCTTATGAAGGCTGAGGCACTAGAGCTCAAAGGTGCATAATATGCTCTACTCACCACCCCACACTCCACCTACAAATTGATGCTATTCCGTGGAGACGAAGTTAGCGAAAGCCTTCCAACACCATCCTATACTTGCTATAGCTCATAACAAGACATACATTTGAAAATCGAAAAGAGTAAATAAATGGTGAATTCAGGGAACGCTAGAAAGCGAAAAAAGCTGATTCTTCAAAAGCCGACTAGGTGGTGATCGCGTCCAAAGCGTGGACTGCGCGGCCAAGTTCTTCTGTTGATTGCGCGCTCGGGAGAAGACGAAATCAATTAAATGTTCATATGCTGACCTAGAAGGGCAGTATTTAGCTACGTTCCCTTCCTCCGGCGCTGTAATATTCGGCGTTCTTTCTACTTAACAGGGAACTGAAGTGTATCTTAA
>MU895025.1:0-14888 GCA_036418205.1 Ostertagia ostertagi
AGAGGAAGAGAAATACTAAGCACAGGGAAGGTCTTTCAGGGCGTGACGAGCTTTTTGAAAACGGTCTTTTGCATGATATAGGGGCAGATGCGGGGACCACAGAACCATGTTTAATTTTTCCTGAACGGCCCTCTGAATACCAGAAAAGGGGTCCCTAGTTCGATTCCTCTTGGTGACAAATTTTTGCATTTCGAGTTGACGTTCCAAAATTCGCGCAAAATGGAGTTCTGATTGTTCTGGTTGGTTCTAACTCCATTTTGCGCGAATTTTGGCACGTCAACTCGAAATGCAAAAATTTGTTACCACGAGGAATCGAACTAGGGACCTCCTTTTCTGGTATTCAGAGGGCCGTTCAGGAAAAATTGAACATGGTTCTGTGGTTCCCGCATCTGCCCCTATATCATGCAAAAGACCGTTTTCAAAAAGCTTGTCACGCCCTGAAAGACCTTCCTGTAACTTCCATTATACCCGGCGACAATGAGAGGTTCCATATAAAGATGAGGCAAAGAAGGGGAACTTAGCTAAAGCGAGCGACATGGGCACAGGCGGACCTACTGAGCGGTGCGCACCTGGCACGCGATTCGTATCGAAAGTATAAGCTACCGGCGAGCTAGAATGCCGTCCCGCGGCTTACTTGGCGCGCGTTTGGTCTGTTAGGCCTCCCCTCCTCCGGGCCTCGACCCGTTTAGCAAAGTATAGTCAGTCTAAACGTGCAGAAAGCACAGTTTACCTCAGATGCGTAACGACAACGGGAAAGGAAACCTATTTCTCGGTTTATGAAGAGGATTTTTCCTTTGTTTTTCTTTTTCTTTCGTGCATCGATGTCCATCTTCAGCTCAATTTACAATGGGGTATTTTTTTATTCGAATCCGCCTCTAAGTATTGGGATGACGTTATATCGTCATTTCTGATTTGAGATCTGGCTCTGTAATTGCATAAACGCCTTTCTGTGCATTCCTCGCCACGAGGTTGCACAAAATAAGGTATCGCTCATTAATGAACACCACTTGGCGGACCAACCCGCTAATCGGAACGAGGACATCGAAGGTAGACGATCGTCGTTGATGCCATGATTACGATAGCACTCAATGGCTAAATAAACACCGTAATCGAGCCAACACTCATCCTCACTCTAAGTTGTACCACGTGCTGTGCGGAGACGGAGGGGGGGGGAAGAAGGAGGGAGTATTGGATTGTCTCATAATTCTTGTCGCAATTTCGACACTTTTGTTTATCCAAGATTTATCGCAATGTAAGGTCTGGCGTACATTCGGAGAAAGGAGAATCTGAGACGTTTCTGACGATTCCCTCGCAACCCCGAAGCCAGCCTAGAGGGCTATTCCGCGCTGACTTTAGCAATGCTTGTCTTCATACATTGAAGTGGTTCCCAAACCAGGCCACCTAGCGAATCAAAACGAAGCGATATTCTCAGAAAACGGAGTTCGGGCTTTGGCTGAGCTGGTGCTTTCTGGCTGCAAGGCCGCCATCAGAAGTGCCGCATGTTGTTGTCGCAGTGGACTCATGACTCATTTCCACTGGTGACCGATTAGGGAAGGCTCTGCTTTTGCCGTCCCAGAATGGATTTTCCCCATGGTCAGGCGTGCTTCCCGCTCATGGTCGGCCGGACCATAAGGTTTCCATCAAAACTTCATTCTGCAGCAGTCCTTGCCATACTGATGGCGTGTGCTGGTGCATCGGCTGCGCTCAGGTATCTGCTACAATACCCTGGTAGCAACGTACGGAGGCACTCCCAATTTAGGGTGCAAGGGGCGCTCATCAAAAATGACCGCAGGCCCAGTATGAGGTTGAAGTTCATAGCTCGTTTCGTCTTTGCCGTTGCGATTGGACCACTAGCTCAGTACCCTATCAGTAGCAGAGACTGGGTCAAACACAGCGCTGGTCTTCTCTGTTGTCCTCCTTGCTACAGAGTTCATTTGAGGATCGTAAAGCATAATCATTCATTATAGTCACTGACCTATTTTTATTCCTAGTTGATTAACCCATTAAGGGCTTGCGTTTCCGAAACCATGCTGTTAAGGCTCTTGAAGCATACTTCAACATACTAACGTATTTCGCAATGAAACGGTCTTAGACGGAAGAAATTTGAAATTGAATAGAAATGCGACAGGAATTATGAGACAACCCAATACATCGCTTTCAAGATTACGGGTTCGATCCGGTGTTGAGGTAATTGCAACGTGATTGTGATAATACCCCAACGGCTATATAAACACCTACTTAGTACACTTTCAGTCATTTCACAAGGTGCTGCAGTGGCAGCTGGAGAGCAGTGGGGGAGGAGGGAGGATAAGTGAGAAGAGGGACGCCAATCCTGGCAGAGATGTAAGGGTACGACGGTTGCTGGGGGACCAATCTGGTTAGTCAAAAAATGACAAGGCAACAAAACACAGTGATGAAAAAATTTTATTAGTTGAACTGAGGAGTGCACATTAAATGAACCACATCATTAATAATGTTCTTATTCAGTTGCTGAAAAAAGGTTGAATAATGTTTGAACACTTCATATACCAAATGGGAAGTATTTCACTCACATTGTGGTCTTTAACGTATAGAATGTGTTTGTCATCATAGCCAACGATTTCTTGAACATTACTTGTATAGTAGCCACCGCCAACTACTACGTATATTATCGTAGCTCCGGACTGTCGCCACTGCAACGACCCCATTTTTTGTATGCATGGGTGTGAAGATGGAGGAAGCTGCCAGTAAAAAGAGACGCCTCACCAAGTGCAGTAAGCTTCAACAACGTAAAATGAAGTCTGTTCAATCAGAAAGTAAACCCACTTCTTTGGCTATATCAAACTCCCAGGGCTTAGGATACGCATAAGTACTATCACCAGCGCTGCTGCCTTTGCAGTTAGAATGCTGTCCATCCGACGTCACAATTATGGTCTTCGAGGATGTTGTTTCCTTCTGTGGAAGATTGAATATCAAAGCTTGTAAAGTGCTCGTCTAGCACTACACGAGCTGTGCTAGACTTGGGGAATCCAGCGACTCGCTAGCGAATCGCGAGGCACGAGCGTTGCGCCAGCGAATCGATCTGTGAACCAGCGGTTCGAACTGTGCACCAGCGGTTCGAGCGATGTACGAGCAACTCGACACTGTTTCCATTTACCAGGCTCACGTGGGAATGAGAGAGCAGGTGGGCATAATACCCCGGAAAAGTGGCGAGAGACGACGTGTAAACGAGAGGGTAGCTTTCGGATACACTCGAGTCGCTGGTACATCGTCCGAACCACTGGAGCACGGTTCGAACCGTTGTTGGCACACAGTTGGATTTGCTGGACAACGCTTGTACCCCACGATTCGCTAGCTAATCGCTGGATTTTCAAAGTCTGACATCGGTGTACAGTTGATTGTATTCCAGAAAACACAAAAACTCCTCCCCTAGTTCTATCGAAAAAACATCCTTAACCCATTCGCGACCGCGCAGGATTGCGCAATAGCAGCAGAGTCAGGAGATTTTTCTTCAATAAAATTCGAGTGGAGGGAGATTTCCTCTGCCCAGGGCTGGCGTAGATGAGCGAGGGTATGAAGATTCTTTTCATGGAAAGAAAACTTTCCAAATTCCATTTCAAGCCCTGCAGCCACAGTAATGCCATTGTCCCGAGTGAGAGCTTTGTCAGCCACCGGTGGCTGACATTGTCACGAATGGGTTAAGTACCCAATTGGTAATATACTTGGGTTGTTCGGAAGCTATCCATTTATTTCAATTGCCCATATCTCTGTCCAGACAGAGCGCTTAGATTGTAAAAAAAAGTTGTCAAAGTCCCTATAGAGAGGAGGGGGGGGGGGGATATTTTGCCCAGATCGCACTTCGGCCTTTTTTTCTTCGCAGAGATTGCCGCGGATGAAGGAATTTCCCCAGCAAAATATTCCCCAAAATTCCAAATGTCTTTTTTTTTGCCCCCTCCCCCATGTACATTGTCTAAAGAGTCTGTTATTACAGCGACAACTAATCAATCAATGTAAATGAACGAATTCTCGTTGCCAGTTGCCTGAAGAAGTTTGGATTGCGTTCAACTGTTTTCATAGCGAATCGAAAAAAACAACAACACATTCCCCTATAATTCAACTCATTGTGCAATTTTTGAGTGGTAGTCCAATTCTGAATATGAGAGTTGCGAACAGAAAGAAGGTGATTGCTAGAAAACTTACATCAAGCATCTCCTTACCAAGCTTGTACGCCTCGTAGGCACCCGTGTACAAACTACCATAAGTGTCGAGTGATGATTTTCGGGTGTTTACCCAATCCCTGGAAGAAATTTTGACGTCAGATACGTTGCGCAAAGCAAAATATATACATCGTGTTTAGGCAATTTATCGTCTCGATAGGTAAAACGGGCGTGGTTCTAGCATAACATTATCGCTCAGAATTTCAAATTTTTCCCCAGTTTCCCATCTCCCTCGCCCCTCCCACCCCCACCTTCGTGAAGACTTTAGCGAGAGCTATGGAAAGCAAACCGACAAGTCTTCCTCGTGATTGAGGAAAAACTTTTCAAAGATGCAGTCAATTGGTAGAACAAAAAGATTATTTTTTAAGTAACTGAAAGGAAAACAATCGCCTCAGTTGTGTGGCACCCACAGCTGTCGTGAGGCAGTGAACTATTCGGTTTTCCGTACTTTAAAAAGACCAGAAATATTCCGGCGCGGCCATGAATGCCCAGAATTTTGGAACTTACATGACTTCCTGCGTTGTGTACTGCTTCATCGGTAGTCCTTCGTAAGAAGGACAACTTATTACTACTCCTCCTGCTCTTACATTCGTTAATACACTGAGGATGTCGAGTATAAATTTCTTCTCCTGCAATATTGAAGATTTTTGAAGTATGCTATCTCTTTGGTTCTTTTCTTTCTTATATCTTTTACATTCTTCTTTTTATTGCAGCCACGGAGCATTATGCAGGCATAAAACAGGCCAACACCGCTTAAAGGAAGCGATTACGATAAGGAATTTTCGCATCGGCGGAGAACCTGCTCCACCACAGAGCAATTAGCTTGGCCGCCAAGGAAGCGATGTGTGGCGCTTCCACTGCGAACAGTGCTGTGGTTGCTGAGCAGGACCATTGCGCCCTTCCGCCCCATGCGCCGCCCCGCCCCATGATTCATCGGTGGCTTGGGCGAGCTGCGTTGCCAGCCGCGCGTTAGGGCGCCATGCCCCGGGTGGGATCGGTCAAATGGCGCGGTCACATTGCCATTGGGGCGCATGGGCTGTAGTTGCCACCTAGGCGCCGCCCATATCTCGGCCAAATAACTCGTCCGGATCACCGAACGAATAGATTATCGTGGTTGATCGGTCTGCAATAGAGCGCGCCAGAGTAGACTGGATTGCAGAGCCTCCCAAGCTTCACCATTCTTGACTCTTCTTCCGGCTTCATTCTTGCGCTGAATTCGCACTGCACACTTCAACTATTAGAATGACTGTAGAGTTACTTCGAAGTGATTGTATCACGATCATTTTGGAACTGTGATACATTGCACTTTCCAGCAACTTACAGTGGATGACAATAATTCCGATACGAGGTAGGTAACTATTGTTCAGTTTTTTTTTGTTCAGAAAACAGTTTCATTGTGGGTTGGTATCCAAGTTTCGTTGTGACTTCACCAGCAGTGGTTTTTTGGATTTGCTTCTCCCGAAAGCTGTGAGATAAGTATTGAGACTCCTTGATTTTCTGCTAATTGATGAATGCGTGAGAATCAATCACCGTGCATGAATATGATATTATTTAAGCAGTTTTGCTGGTTTATTTCTTATAGCTTTCTAAGATAAGGATGCCGTTATAGATTTTGTCTAACTATGCGTGAAAGAAAGGGAAAATTATGTCGACGTGCTATTCTGACCACACAGAAATTTTGCAGGGTGAGGAGCTCTGGGATGTTAAAATGGAAGAGAAATGACCCACGCACCTTGAGGGTTTCCCCTTGCACTGTACGCAGTACAAAAACCGCACCACATGCCCCTGTTGGAAAAGACCCAAAGCGTTCGAGACAACAGCAGCTCGTTTTTCTAATCTGATTGGACTCTCCTAACCGAGTTATTCGTCTTCTGTCACTTGAATGTGTTATCTTTGATGTTCTCTCATCAATCAAATCCCATACCACTGAGCGATCCCCTTGTTGGGGTAATGAGATCCCTGTTTTCTACACTTGTGATTCAGTTCTACTTTGCCAAAAGCATATCTCATCCCAATCTCTGTGTCCTTGCGAGTCCCTTAGGCATATCATGTGCAACATTGCACGTTTTATTGTCTCTCTAGTAAACCACACCAAAAAAAGAAATAATCTTATACGAAGTTATACGAAGTGTCATTCTCAAAAGGTGAGGCAGGACATAGAAATTCACCAAAGAACTCAAAGAGGGGTGAATTCGAGAATATTACACCGAACAAGTTAGTGAAGTGGGATCGCAGGTGATGGCAAAATAACAAAAAGGGATGAGAAATAATAAAACTGCAGCTGAAGACTCCAAGTGAGCTGATCAACCGTAGTACTGTTTAGGTTTAGATGGTTCGTACACAAAAAGGCCATTGTGAATAGGTTTCAAGAATGGTTCCTAAAAAAAGCGCCTAGTTTAGTCAAAGCAATAGACTTTCCAATACTGTTCCCTGAACAGAAAAAGACTTAACAATACTTACCACGTATAGTAATTGTTGTCATCCACTGTAAGTTGCTGGAAAGTGCAATGTATCACAGTTCCAAAATGATCGTGATACAATCACTTCGAAGTAACTCTACAGTCATTCTAATAGTTGAAGTGTGCAGTGCGAATTCTCAGCGCAAGAATGAATCCGGAAGAAGGTCGAGAATGGTGAACTTGGGAGGCTCTGCAGTCCAGTCTACTCTGGCGCGCTCTATTGCAGACCGATCAACCACGATAATCTATTCGTTCGGTGATCCGGACGAGTTATTTGGCTGAGATATGGGCGGCGCCTGGGTGGCAACTACAGCCCATGCGCCCCAATGGCAATGTGACCGCGCCATATGACCGCCTCCCCAACAGGTGACCTGCTGTCGTTTGTCCTGTGCCAGCACGAGCAGCGTTGCGTAATCTCGTACACGCGTGCGCGGTCTTCGCCGCACTCCATCTGAGAGCCGCAATCAACGGCTACAAAAGGGGGTCCCATTTCTCGTTTCCTGAACGATTTCGCTGCTTCTTTCGCCACTGACGTACCATTGAGGACCCCCTCGTCCCCTCTAAACCCCATTCAAACCTAGCGTAACCGCTGCCTTTAAAGCAACAGACGTCTCAAGTCAAGCGTGCCGTAGTTGACATGTGGTGGGTGATATAGCGTAATAAATTTGGCGAGAATTTGAAAGAAATTGTCATTCACTTCAGGTAGGAAAGATTAATAGTTCCCTGGACGGTAGTAAACTAGCCAAACGTGCACGTTAACGGGCAGCTTCAAGTCAGCTCCGTAACGTGGAGGTGCAAGTTTTTCCGATGAAGGTGGAAATCGCTTCTATGGCACAAATTTTACGAAACTCTGAAGAAAGCTTTCCAGGCAGCTGCAGCTCACCTTGGGTTCGGTCTCTTGGAGGGACGAAGTTTTGTTTACGATGTCGCGAATTTGCGCGCTTCAGATATCTTCGTATAACTCTCAATTTCTTCCTCATTTACGGACATATTATGTGTTATTATTAATAGCCAATTCGGGGTAGATTACTGCCGTCCCTCATCTTGACTGACCCATGTCTTGTTGTATAGGTGTAGGTGGATGATTTTTTTTTCGTGCTGAACCTGAGCGCTCAACCTAAGTCCACCGACGTTGCCTATGTCTCCGACTCGTTTACTTTGGATGTTAGCCATGTCGGTAAGCGACATCGACAGCAATCATGACTTCCTGTTGTTTCATCCACCTTTCATGTCGCTTTTCTAGGTGTCCGGAAAATTGTATGGTGTACAAAGCGGTATGTCTTGGTTGCAGCGGATTTCGCACAAGCGAAACATCAAGGCCATGGATAAGAGACGGATAACAAGACTATAAGTTCAGGAACATAGGATGTATACCGTAACCCAAAGTAGCGATCCTTCGGCAAGCGATGCTCTTGTTAGGTTGGGAGCGGAAACGATCAACGACGCCACACCGGCGTGCAACGTTCCAAAAATGGAGCAGCGTTGCGAACGGTGCGCGCGCGGGTAGGGAGGGTAATCTCCCACGTGCCGCCTTCCAACCTGAAAACTGTACCGACGTGCGTGCTATCCTCCGCGTTATTACCGTATTACGTCAATTACGCAGTATAGTTGGCGAGTAAGCTCGATGCATTCTCTCTTTGTTGAGAGGACGCAGAGAAAACGGTAAGTGGTTGCTGAGGCCGCCCCAGTGCAACGTCGAGAGGATTACGGTATACAGCCTATGTTCCTGACCTTGTAATCTTTCGAGACGAGGACGAACATTGAGAAGCTCTACGTGTTTACGAAACAAACTCTAGATTTCATTCTCCAGTCACCGTAAACCTAAGATGTCCATAGGGAAAATCACAAAATCACCCAAGCTTCTTGTCTTCATTATCCATAAGAATCGTTAAAATCCAGTCGAAAGAACGATATGGGAAGCGTTACGTTCCCTCCCATTGCTGGTAAAATGCGCGAAGCTCGCTTTCGATGGTATGGTCACGTTCTTCGCGGAAATGATGACAGTGTGCGTAAGATCGGCCTCAACATAGACGTGCCCGGAAAGCGGCCTAAGGGACGCCCAAAGCAGCGCTGGCTCGATACATTGCATATGGACTTGAAGTTAGCTGGTATCCATCCCGATCAGGCATTCAATCGGGAAAAGTGGCGTCAACACATCAGAAAAGCGGACCCTGCCATCAATCGGGACAAACGCTAAGAAGAAGAAGACGTAGTAGTACGCTTACATATACACATGTGTATTCCTAAGTATGACTAAATAAACGTATACATACGTTTTAGTCAGAGTGGCTGGAACTTACCTTCTGCATTCCTTCTCGTCCAACTGTCGATGACTGATCCATGATGAAAAGTACTGACCTCTTCTCAGTTTTTGAGTTGCACGTCACGCACAATGTGCCCTTAAAATAGACTTCTCAGCAACTTCAATACACTTCCGTTGGCTTCCTAACAGATGAGAAAAGACCAGCCCTTCCAAAGTAAAATATGAGCCGGGTACCGTGCCTGAGAAACCTGACATGAAACAAACTTTTTGAACGCGCGGCCAGGTATACTCTCAGCTCTCATTCATAACCTCTAACAAAATCACGACACTCTTTAATAGTGGCCTTTCCGGGGACGACGTTAATAAACTCTGCCATGAAGACATGCTGCGCCGGTTGAGCTCAAGGGGGTCATCGACGAATCGTTGATCATTACGACGATTTCTGGAACGATGTTTTTTGATTCTCTGCACATTTTCGAGGGTCACCGCGTTTCTCTTTTCCAGCGTACGCCTTTTCTGAATTGAACTTACCAGCTACCAGATTCGTTCCCCGGCACCCGCTGGACCCTCCCTTCCCTGCGAAGGAGAGCACTCCCTCCCCCTGCCCATCCCCTTTCTTCCCCACCAACCTTCCTGCCCTTTTTCTTTCCTCCCCTACCCCTTCCCCTCCGGCTGCCACGGCAGCACCATGTAGAATGAGGCTGAGTGTGCTCGATCGGTGTTTATATAGCCGCTGTGGGTGTTATCATGATCATGACATCAACATCACGAAGTGTTGCCCTTCGTACTCCCTGGTTTTGTGAGCGGTTGGTCCGGACGGACAGACACGACACAACATTTTGAATATGTAATTGCCCTTCATTCTAGGTGATTCCTTTTTAACACATGTATTTTCTCATGACGAAACCGACACCCGGGTTTCTAGAACTGCCGGGGATGATTTACAATTGACCCATTTGTTTGAGTATTATTTCTTTTTTTTCTCGACCTTTCTGATTGTTGTAAATTTATCATATGTAGATGATATGTAGATGTGCGCAGACTAAGATATAGGCTGTATTGAAGAGACTGCTGACGTATAGGTGTCTGCATACATTATGTGCGCTTTTTTCAAACAAACAATTTTATTTGACTTGTTTTTTTTGTTAACTGCTGTTTTAACGCCGCAGTTCGCCTTGCGAATGTTTCACAAGAATGCTGGGTTGTGAACAAAACTTTCGCCCCAGGCGGGACTAGAACCCGCACCTCTCGCTTTCCGGGCAAGTGCGCTACCAGTTACGCTACCGGGGCACCATTTCATTCCAACTCAGCTTTTCATGGTATACGTACCATAGCTTTCAGCACTCACACGTCTAACGTGTTGAGCCGGTTAGCCGATATCGGCAATGACCGCGAGGCTGAAAGTGAAAGCTGAAAGCAGCTCCCGCTCTGGGGCGAAAGTTTTGTTTCACGAACCAACGTTTCTTGTGAAAGTTCTTCTAAATCCTTAAGCTTTACACCATTCATATACCATTCGAAAGAGAATCGTCTGCTCTACAAGATGCTTGTATTCCCTTTCCACCTCTGTTCCAGGGTTTTCAAATTTTAGGCCTGCGAAATGGGAAGTCCAACCGACAAAAATTGACCAAACCGACAACTAGCTCTAACTTTATTTCCCTTGGGAGAAATCAATCAATGATGTACCCTCTACTTACTCATGACCTCTTCTAAACATTCCACTCTTAGGTTGCCGAAAAAAGCTTTGCCGTGTTTCTTTTCGAATTGGCTGACCGATAAGCCATAGCAATTTTCAAATTAAAATTGTTCCTCGTAAACGCCATTGTTTCATATCGAGTGGTGTTCCTTTTGTGAGCACTTCTTCTGCTCTATTCGCTCATTTGTTTTGTTTTTATGTTTGTTGGGAATTAGTTCGAATTTTAGGTGTTTAGGAAAAGGTGTTTTATCCACGAAAGTGACCGCATTTCTTTGAAAAAAAAATTATCCCTGAGAAGATGAGAAAATCAACCAGGCGTACATTCCTAACTTAGTCATGACTTGTTCTTTAAATTCACTAGTTTTTCAATGTCTCGGCTATAAAAAAAATTCGACTCAGGTAATGGTGCTTGACCGTCGAGTTCTGGTTGAAAAACCAGGTCTGGAAATGGAACGACGCGACTTGTTGGGAAACCTAATAGTGTAATGTTAGAAGAGGTCATGTATAAGTAGAGGGTACATCATTGATTGATTTCTCCCAAGGGAAGATAAAGTTAGAGATAGTTGTCGGTTTGGTCAATTTTTGTCGGCTGGACCTCCCATTTCGCAGGCCTAAAATTTGAAAACCTGGAACAGAGGTGGAAGAGGAACATAGCATCTTGTAGAGCAGACAATTCTCTTTCGAATGGTATATGACCGATGTAAAAGCATGGGGATTTAGATGAAAATTTTTGGTTGAAAAAAAGCGACACTACTTATGAGACAACCTAATACATGGGAAGTGCACTGTATGTTTGTTTAGATATCGAAAAGTCCCGCGATTCTCTGCGAGCTTTCTATCAAACACTCCTTCATTGAACCATACATGCAATCAACAAGATTATCACCGTTAGCATACGTAGGAAATACTTTTCTTTTAGACGGCTACTCAACTCTCCTACTCTAAGAAGTTCGGACAAAAGAAAATCGAAAAAGTGGCCTAGAACCCGAGACGTGGACCTCTTCCCTGACCATTGACTTGCCCATTGATGCGACTCTCATCGGTGCTGCCCTCTTCAACGCTAACGCTCTCTCTGCTAAACAGCTAGAGACTCAGACACGAGATGATGCGAGAGGGGGCGTACCGGCCAATAGCGCGCCAATAGTGATGCGAGGAAGGCCATGCTAGATCGCCGGGGCATATCCTTCGATGCGAATTGCGTGTCGGTCCGCACCCTCAGGAGGTCCGCCTGTCTCTCCACTAGGTGAGTTCCCCTTCTTCGACCTTCATTTTTATCGTGGAATCTTCCTCTGAAGAAAAATCCCAATGGTGCGGACCAACACGCAATTCACATCGAAGGATATCCTTCTGGCGATCTAGCATGGTCACTTTTAGCACGTTTGGCGGGGTACACTACCGACAATTTCATCACTCGCCGAAGGTCTATACCTAACTATTAGATAGTACGGGGAACGTAACGTTGGAGAAGGCAGAGTGGTGAGAGTCGCATCATTGCGCAATGAACGGGTGAATAAGGGCTCCCGGGTCGTTTCTCTTGGTTTCTTCGTCATTTCTGCTCAACGGACCACCTCTGCCCTTATTTCTGATAAGAACCTTTTGATCGATCCGTTTTTAAGCATACCATCACAATGTCTGTCGAAGAAAATGTGCTATCCCACACTCACAGGTGGAAAATCCTTGTAAAGCTCTGGCTGTTGAACCGTAGCGTCCTCTTTGGGGTTGTCACACTCACATCGGCCCTTTTTCTCATCGAAATGTGCTGCCGAAGAACAGATGTCGTTTTTGTGGCGCAGCTTCACGTTAGGCGGATTACCTTAAAGGGGATATCGATAAATTTCTGCATTGTTGATATTCATTCAGTTTTATTAATGGATGAGTAAGGAAACTGACCCAATGTAAGATGAGGGGAGCTGCGCATGCCCCCCCCCCCCCCCCCCCCCCCCCCCCCCCCCCCCCCCCCCCCCCCCCCCCCCCCCCCCCCCCCCCCCCCCCCCCCCCCCCCCCCCGACCGGTGGAGACGCCGCGCGAGTCCATGACCCGGGCGTGCACTTCGTATAGCATACACCGTAGTTTCGATACATTGTTGCAGAGCGCCCAGTGATCTGGCTTGATAGCCTACATAACAGAAAAAATTTGATAGAATAAATCCCAAACATATGTATTATCAACTTGCTGGGACAGATAGTCGAACTATCAGAACAGTGGATTCAGTTCTGCATTCTTTTGAGCCTTTGACGACAATGCGGATTTGCACGCATCGGGCTAGTAGGACCGCGCCTCATTTTGGCGCGCCCTTACAGGGGACAGGTGACTGGGGTTCTGGAGGATGATATTATCAATTACAAGTCAGTGAATATAAGACAAGCGTTTGACGCGCGACGCACTGAAATAAGGCTTGGATTACGACGTTCCTGCCGCAATCACGTACATTGCGCTCGCATCGACGCGCTTTCTGCGATAAACATTCTGAAGGGCATGCCAACAACGACGGCTACCCTCGTTCGGTCTAGGGCAGCGAATCCAAAAATGGGTCGAAGCGTCGCGGCGTACGCTCTGCCGCGCGGGCAGGGGAGCCTGAGCGCCGCGCGCGAGTGTGTCCTCCACCTCCTATATGAACGGCGCTTAGTACAGTTGGCGAGTTTGCTCGACGCGTTCTCTCTTCGTTGAGAGCGCAGAGAAAACGAGGGCGAGCACACGTTTTAACGCGTCAATGCGTCGCGCATTGTACGTGACTACAGCAGAACAATATATGTTCACGCCTTACTTCGGGTGCTCTTGTGCAAAGGCTATTCGTAATATTGTGTGCTCTTTGATTTTGTGTATGTGTGCATTGACCTTGATTCATGGTTTGGTTTGTTGTTTGTGTACACTTAGGTTTTACTGTAGGGTTATCTCTCCGCCGGCCACTGAGGGCGTATGTTGAGCTGCGGCGTAACCCTTGTCGCCGGTAGTTGTCCGCTCTCCCGACAGGAGGAGCTGGTGTGCAAAGGCAACTCGGCTGGAGGTCGTGTGTTGTGGAGCCGGGGCATCATTTGCGACACCACTCAAAAATGCAGTGGCGTAAAATGCAAACAAGTGTGCACGATCCGCTATGCTTACGGTTTTGGTATGAAACTTATAAGTGCTCTAGGGGATCACGCTGGCTTCCACGTGGGTCGGCGAACTCCGCGTTATCAACCGATAAGGTTGGAGATAGATAGTGGTTGGACGAGCGTAACCCTATGGAAGATACGATTAGATAAGAAGATACGGCTGCTTGGAATGAGGTGCACTCCAGCATGAAAATCGAACGATAACGATAGCACGTTGCTATTGCATCCCCTTCCACGTCTGATAAGGAGGTGCAACGCCGAACCGGAAGTGGGTTTCGGCGCCTTATCACGCCGTTGATAAGGCGCCACTGCCCCTGAAGCGTCACCTGTCGTCCATTGGGTAGGACCCCTACCAATCCACTATGTCACTTTCTACTCGTCTCCTAGGGATTTCCGTGACCACTTCCTTTGAAAAGAACCCATCACAATGCTGATAAACACCAAGCTTATCAGCCGCTGCCATTTGACACTTTCGATTTTTCGCATATTTTCATTGGTGATCATAACTAGAACTAACCGCTGTGCTTGAGTTGGGCATAATATAATTAAACTTGATTTTGAAAGTTTTAGAGTAGGTGTCCTGTTTTCTCGCGAGATCTCTATCACTGCAGTCGAAGGGTTCCGTTTTGTCCTTGCCTCGAGCAACAGTTGCTCGATACAGCTTGAATTTGCCGAGCTGAAAGTGAGTTATTCAGAGTGATTGAAGTTCCTTTCTCTCGAAACGACACCCATAAACAGCTTCGTTGCATTATAAAATGGGCGGTACCAAGATGCCACATACTGGAGACAGGGTCAACCGTGCGTTGGACAAAGTCCAACGAGGGGGGGGTCGTATTTGGGGTGGAAAAGGGGGGGTCGTATTTCGCGAGGTAGCGTTAATGTTACAGTAAGGGAAGTGATGATGCAGTTGGTTGGCGCGCTAAAATTTTGCCGTTTCACGGTATGTATAAGCCCCCAACCCCTAAGCCGTTTCCTGGTAGGTATATACCCCCCGGTGATTTTGGAGGAAAAAAGTATGCGGAATTTGGCCTGTGTCGACTGGTCTCACAAGGGAAGGATACCAGGTCGAAGTGGCCATTTGTAACGAGACATACACCACTAGATGTGTTTTTGGACGCTGATCTCGAATCTGCTCTCCAAATCTGCGGAACGATTCTTTGAACGTAGTTATGAAGCGAGAACAAC
>MU895026.1:0-10998 GCA_036418205.1 Ostertagia ostertagi
AACAAAAATGATGACCAGCGACGATTACTGCTGAAATGGTTGTACTGCGGCATAGGAAAACAAGAAGGATGAGATCAAGAAAGGCATGCGGGCTCGCTAAGGATGTGGGACAGGGTCAAGCGTGCGTTGAGGAATCCTCGACAGGATGACAGGCTAGGGGTCGTATTTGGCCCGCTGGGAGGAGAAGGTCGGGCTGGAGGATCATCACCTTTGGAGGACCAAACATCAAGGAGTGGTCGATGCTGTGCAAGGCCAGAGGATTTCCAATAACAATGTTATTCCGCCCACATAAAATTTTCGTGATTCAGAGGTGTCCGCGTAGTAATTCTTAGCTACTTCAGTGTTTATCACGACAAAGTTAAAGAATCCGAAATTCGCACGTTTTCCAAGGATATTTTATCTTTCAAGTGAGTCCTCGAATCTGAAGGGATGTGAAGCACACGGCGCATCCCAGAGTGGGCCCAGTTGTTGCGCGCGCTTCAACTACGGCTCTCTGGAGAAAATCTCAATTCAGGAAAAATCAAGAGGATTCTGAAAGAGGTTGTGTAAAATTACAGGAGGAGTCCACTATTCAAGAAGAAATGCAGTTTTCAGCGTCAAATTTATAAACATATAATCGTAAAGTTGGAATTTTCTAAACGCTTTCACACTCATTGCGAAGAAAAAACTGCTGCTTCTGAATCTGTTCTCATCGTTGTACAAAATCGTTCCTAAAAGGAACTATAGATGTTGAAAAAGTGTCAAGGAGAGCTTTTGGGCGGTAGCCTAGCAAAAATCCTCAACGGTGTCATTTTTGAAATTTAGAATGTATTGGCCCGCCACCTATTGGTTATAGTGAAAGACAACTAAAGCAAATCTTGTTGTTTAGAATGTTATATTAACTTCTCAGACTATCAGTCCAAATTTGTTATTTCTTAATATTTTTCATGTTTTCAATACTGGTTAGAAAGAGCTCTTCACAAAACTCCCAAATCTGCTTTCAGATTGAAAATTCGTCACTTTGAAGAAAGTTATAATCATTTGAATATTTGTTCAAATTTCAATAGTAGATAAGCTGCTCCACGGTCAACGCCAAAGATCAGTCAACACACAGCTGGCTAAGGCGGTTACAAGGCTTCTCTGAGGCGTTTCAAGGCCCTTCCGTCAGATCGCAGAAGCCTTCTCTTGTGTAGCAGTAAGGTTCGTAAGATTCAACAGGAAGTCAAGGAAGAAAGAAGACTGCTGTTCATACATGCGCTATGCTCAAGACTGCCTCATAATTGTTTTGCGTCCATTTTGTTCGGAAGGACTCTGAACGGCTTTTTATGGTGGCAGAGTGCGGGGTAGCAGGCCGTTTTTTTTTCCTGATGAGTGGAGGGAGGATAAACAAAATGTTGCATCATCGGCTTGTGAGCGGGAGTCGCTTTTCATGGACTTCGACTGTCGCGGGAGGGAAGTTTGCGGTGGCGAAGGGAGGTTGTTATATCAGAATCTTCCGGCGACGCCTCGTTTGGACCCTGGTGCTGCGACGACTGCCGGTCATATAGCGAAGGGTATGCCTCCCAGCAGTCTGAAGGGCATCCCTCCGCCGTTCGCCTATCCAACCCATCCTGCCCCCACTTACAAGGGAAGGATACCAGGTCGAAGTGGCCATTTGTAACGAGACATACACCACTAGATGTGTTTTTGGACGCTTATCTCAATCTGCTCTCCAAATCTGCGAAACGACTCTTTGAACGTAGTTATGAAGCGAGATAGTGCAGTGGCAGCGGTGCGGCTCAACGAACGAGAGGTCGTGAGTTCGAGTTCTTGGCGAGTTCTCACTTTTGCTTTTCTTGTGAACGTTGTTTAAGGACTCTTATCCATGCTAAGTTATCAGCGATTGCCTATAGCACAAGTAAACAGAGCTGGCGAAGAGCTTCGAGCACTGTGCGCGTCATTTGCAAGTGACCGCCTCTGACACCCGTAGCGCACGCGTAAGGCAATTTCGTGCCAAGCAGATGCGATATTCGTGTTCAGCGCGTCGAAACACCCCTTTCAACAACATTTGGTCCAAATCTAAAATTTTGACTTGAAGTCGAAAATGTGGGCAGTCATCTATCCATCAACCCACTGTCAGAGCCTGATCGTGGATTGAATTAAACTTTCAGTCATTATTGTGAAAGAGATATAGTTGCCTGCTCTACTTGCGTGTCATTATTGAAAGAGATATAGTTGCCTGCTCTACTTGCTCGTGCCATCCGAAGATTTAATATGATATTTTTCATGTACACGCTCGCTGCCCAGGAGGAGCAGGAGGGTAGTGGCTGGGGCTAGGGATAACACCTACGACTCATTGTAGACCGAGTTTCGAAATTGGGTCCAAATGTCAGCTTTCTAGAATTAAGCCTTCAAAGATAGTTTGGTCCGTTGAGCAAGCATCTCCCATTTAGCCCATCGTCGGATATACGTCACTTCCGTGCGTAGAAACACCCCGGCAGTGGTCGAAACATTACGAAAAAAGTGGAATGCGTTAAACAAACCCCTCTAAACATGCGTTAGCTTTGGACGCAGTGAAAATTTCAACACTGAATAATTTTTTATATTTAAATTAGACCTAATTACAAAAAGCAAAAAATTCATGCCCAGCAAGATCCCATCCATGGTCTTACCACTGGAAGCCGCCAACACTACCACTCGGCCAAGCCGCCGCTGGAAGCCGAGCTCTGCCGGAGTCTCTTACAGTGGGCTTTCATTCGAAACAACCTCCGTAACACTTTTCAGAGAATCGTTTCGCAAATTTGGAGAGTGGATTCGAGATCAGCGTCCGAAAACACATCTCTGAGTATAGGTTTCATTACGGATGGCCACTTCGACTTGGTATCCTTCCCTTGTGAGTTTGCCTTGGGGAATATTACCCTCATTCGGAAAGCAGCAATGATCATCCTGCTTTCGAAAATGGATCTTCAATTTTCTTTGACTCACAGCCGCCACAGTTTCGGGCGTTCAGAGTTGAAAATTTGCCGGATCTTTGGCCACATCTTGCAGTCAGTATCGTTGAACATATGGAGGTTAAGATCGTGTTGTAACAAAAATACAGGAATATTCGAAAATTTGAATCAAGAATTTTTCTTCAACCTGATAGTAAAGTGAGGTGCAGTACTGTAATCGACACTTCAATAACTCATTTCGGACCGCATAGTCGCGTTCATACTCCACATCTTGGGAGATTACGAGGTTAGGCGATAATGAAAAAATGGGTATAAATAGGGAGATACACCAGCATCTTGAAGACAGCGTGTCACCTATGTATGTCACCACTGGTTCCCACCTTATCGGTTTTCGCACATTCCCCGACTTCTTCCCAAATTTTTTCCTGTTCATCTATAGGCCGCACCCCGACACAACTAGGAACCACGTGGCTTACAAAATGCTCAAATATTCTTCAGTTCGGCAGAGGTTTCCCGAGCCTTACGAAAATTCTGTTCAGTTCATTCCCCGTTTTCTTTTCACAAAGGTGGACACGTAGATGAAAAGCGTAATAGAAATGATTACAAACTTATTCGCGTAGCAAGATTTATGTTTTTACTGAAGAATCACATTCATAAATAATTTTTCGGAACCACTAAAGCAAAAGTAAGTGAAATTTGCTTTGTTGTAACCATAAAGCGTCATTTTGGTCAAACTTCCATTACTGTAACTCCAAACTTGAACACAATGTGAACATTATTGAAATTATTTGTCATACAATGCACGTATTTACCTTAACACGTTGACGACCGTGTGGTATGATGTCATACCACACTCTTTCGGCCACGTGGGACCGTGTGACATGATGTCATGTCACAGTCTTTTTTAAGCTGGTTTTCAAACATTTTAGGTAAATAATGATCAAATCACAGGAATCGCTAAAATGGCCAAAATCGCATAATCGGAGACCTACCACACAAGAAAGATAACAAATACACACTTCCTGAGAAAAAGGAGTTCTCGTGGGACCGTGTTGACATGATGTCATGTCACACTCGCGCGGTCAAAATAATGCGCGCGGTCCCACACGCCAGACAGCGAAAAATAGCGCGGTCGTCAACGTGTTAATCCAGGTTACTGCCGGGATGATGCGAACGTGCGCCTCGCTTTTGCGCCTGGTCCCATCGAGGGGGCCGCGTATTCAATCCTTTCCCCCAAGGCGTTGGGGCCGGACGGAAATCCACTTTAATTTATTTGATTTAACAATGTTAGTATTCTTATTTCAATGGCATGCTTACTGTGGACAATCCAGGACAGGACAATCGCCAGGGAAGATCTTAGAAAATTTAAAGGGTTTTTCGTCCCCCAACCCCTAGGGGGAGATTGAATACCGCCCCAGGCCAAAAAAGCTAATACGCGCGATGTCGTCAATTATACGAAGATCTTCCGCGGAAAAAGCTCCGCCTCCATTACCACAGAAAAACGATACCCCTTAGGCCCCTAGCCTCATGAGCATAGCAAAAAGAACGGAACATAAGCGTTAGTTTCGATAATACTAATCCTACACACAAGACAAAATGATCACTCTTTCCGTGGAAGATTCCTTTAAGGTATCGTTTTCTGTGGTAATGAGGGCGGAGCTTTTTCCGTGGAAGATTCCTTTAACTTATAACTTCGTATAAGCTTGCGCGATACGAAGATTACGGTAATATGACAGAAGGAGATGAGGAGATTAGGTTAGCAGTAAATTAGAGTACTCCGCTAAAAAGACTACATAAATAGTAGTTGATTCGGTAAACGAATATTTAATGTAATGCAATTTATGTAATGTTTTCTGTGCCAAAAAAGTATACTGGTGACTTTGGAAAAGCTAAGGGCTGGTGACAAGAAAATCGCCGCCCACCTAAAATCATAACGTATGTACCATAGCCATTTCGAATGTAACCCTTCTCATGCAGGGCCCTTTCATAGCATCTGGGAACGTCTTTAGGTAGCGACAAATCCTTCAAAGCAAAAGTATAAATTGCGAAATCGACGCCAATACCATACGATAATTGTTGCAAACATCCTTCATAAAAAAACAACTTCTATAGTTTTTTTTTCATTATCTGAGGAAAAATGCAACAAAAACTCCCAAATGGTTTGCTAACCGAAGTAACAGCTTGGGCTCAAATGGGCCCTGAATTGCAGACGTAATAAGGTGAATTTATGGAAGAATTGTTTGTAAATGACGTTTGAAACGGAGAACATGATTGCGGGAGGGAGAGTTGCTGTTGTGGGGTGCGGCATTCAAGCTGTTTAAAGTGATTGAAGGGTCAATTGCTCAACAAGCGACGCCCAACTGTTCAGCGCAGGGTCAAGCGTGTGTCGCAGAAACTGAAACAAAGAGGATCGTATCCGGTGCTAAGAGACCGAATATCTAGTGCCGTTAGCAGTGAACAGAGGAAGTATGGAATAAAAAAGACAAAAAAAACAAAGAAAAAAATCGAAAACGGCTAGCGTGATTCAACCTACTAGAGACGATATTCAGTTACTCATTCACTAGCAACATTAAAGCGAGAGATTACGATAGGGTTCTGTTGTGTTCATAGTGGAAGTGGAGATGCTGAATAATGCCCTAGTAGCGAAAAAAGCAAAGAAATCCGTCAAAAACGCGCAAAATGGGACCACTTCCTCTGCCCGTTGACCTCCGATAATGGACGAGTTGGCAACCAACTAAGAGGTCGTCGGCACTCGTTAAACCATAGCTGCCATCATACCACCAGAGATCATACCTTGATTGACAAAGCATTCCATGAGAAGGTATTGGATACGCGCTCGAAGTGGCACACCTTATCAAAATGATAATCGAACAGTGATCTGCTGAGGGCGGAGCACAGGGTCAGTCCTATCGTTGTTACTTTTTCAAAAATTTTTACGACCCCCCTCCCCCAAGGTGGACTTTGATACGACCCCCTTTTCGACACCTCGACCCACCATCATCGTCTATATAGTATTTATTTCTGATATATCTATCCTGATTTCTCCCATGCGCTCCCCAACTCACCTAGCCTACTACTCGTGAAAACTCCACTTTCACCACAAACTCACATGTACTTTCACGCGACTGAAGCGGATACGACCCCCTCCTATAAACTCAACCAGGTACGACCCCCCCCCCGTTGTTACTAGTAACAACGTAGGATTGACCCTGGGCGGAGCACAGGCGGAGGCGGAGCTCAGAAAGGATTGGCAGCCCCAGGGCGCTGCAACGAGCGCACCTTTAGTCACAAAAAGGCCACATCTCGATTCCTTTGGGCTCTAGCTACTGCTTGAAGTGCTGCTCGTTCTTCCATGCTGCACAGAAATTTTATCGTAATCTTCTCGCTTTAAGTCGCACCTATGGGCTTGAGCACTGGACTGTAATTTTTTGAAGTCCTAGTATAAATTGTTGTGTAGGAGCCTTCAAGTAATGAAAACTGTAGCAGGATTGACTCCAAAAGAGAAAGAAGCAAATATAGCCTCGCTCAACCGACGTATGGGTCTCCTACTCGTTCACAAGCATTCCATCTTGAAACGAAAAAAGGCGCGTTCGGACGAGTTTCACGGGTAGCTAGCTTCAGTTGCTCCAGTGGTAATGACCTTGAATCGCAGTGCTAGCGTTGGCAAACCTGCCTTCTTCTTGTCATGGCACGCCGACCATGTAAGGCTGGCTTCAAGGCGAACTTCTACCGTCTTCATCACGTACTTTCAAGCCGCAAAGGAGCACGAAATCGACGCTTGCTCGCTCCGTTTACCGCGATAGGGATAAAACACATGGGCGTGCCTAATCCCAGACCGTGCCCTCAATAAGAGAGTTCTGAAGTTGGAAATTTCTGTATGATGATAGATTTTTAACCTTTTCGCGAGTAGTCTCTGTGGGCAATGCTTGAAAAAAATTGAATACTGGAACTTTCAAGAATTCCTCACACAACTCGCATCTTGAAAGCGAAGTTTACTGAAAAGGCATCCCATTAGAAAGGTAAGGCAAGGTATACCTGGTCAGTGTGCAGCATATCTTCGTCATTCTTCATTTTGGCCTTGAAATTTTACCAGTATTTTTGAGCAATCCTGCCCGTCGCTGCCATATTAGTGGTTTACTGAGGTTCAAGGCTGTGAGACCGATCAATACTGTTTATTGTCAAAATTTCAGGGCAAAATGGAGAATGATGAAGAAAACACATGAAAAATAGACCAGAACCCAAAGTACGGCCCCTTGTTTGCCCATCAATCCCGAACTGATGCGTACTTTCATCGGCGCTGCCCCCTTGAACGCTAACGCTCTCTCTGCTGAAGGCTAGAGTCAGACGGCGAGTGGGTGGGCGTGCAGCGGCGCAGGTATGGCCCTGCTAGGCTGTTAGGGGTATACCTTCGCTGCAAAACGCGTATCGTCCCACACACTTACTTAGGAGCCTCGCTGCCCCTCTACTAGGTACATAAGTATATATACACTTAACCTCCGACCTATTTGGAATCCTCTCTCAAGATGGCAAACAATCAGTAAAACACAACCCTGACCACAGTGTCTTCATTTTCATAAATTTTTTCATCGTGCCCGCCGAAAGAATAAAATGCGGGTCCAATCTATGCCCCTCCTCACCGCTTTCAACTCAGCACTGTTGCAACAGCCCAGTTTTTCGGTCATAACCATGAATAAACACTGCATACGGCGGATAAAACTGCTAAGGAAAGTGTTGCTAACTTCACTCGCTAACTCTTTAAAGCATCTTCATTTCACATAGAAAGTTTTATCTGAAAGAGAAACGACTGAAACATCGAAAATGCACAACAGTGACTGGATTCATTTGCAGTCATAGGCCGTTCAGGAGGACATCCATGAATGAATCACACTCGTTCATTTTGCCGAAGGAAGGAATAAGCTTCACTAATTCGTACAAAAAATGCACATGTTTCTGGAAATAGAACTCTTCTGAGTAGATACGATGAACACAGAAGAACTAGCCAAAAAGCAAAACTTACAGTGAAGGCCGGAAGAAGAAGGAGAAGACTACAAATACGGTGTTCGACATCGATGAACCTTACCCTATCGAATATCGTTAATTCTTGTGACTGGCCATGTTTTGACGGCCTTACAATGAAGCATTTAGCTGTAAAAGTAAATATAACGTGAAAAGCGACAAAAAAAAAATAAGACAAGTGCCAGGAGCCCATTTATCGAAACATCTGCCTACGGTGGCCAAAAAAAAGAGACACTCACTCAACATTCAAAACGGAATTATTTACGCGTCGCGAAACCAAACCAAATGACCCCAACTGAATATTGAAGAGCACGTTATAATCTATCAACAAGCTACACAACAGCCTTCTACACCGACGACATCAGAAGATTTTCCCACGGAAGCATTGTGCGCGGTACGATCTCAACGAGGTCGTTGAGATACCATAGACGATTACGACGTCTCTGAAACGCAGGTCAAAAGCGGTTTTGCACATTCACAGCTAATGTCTCTGGAAAGCTATTCAACAATTAATTCACTGAGGAAATTGTGTAGCAGCTTCAGGTCGGAGCGATTTCGGTAAGCCTCGTTGAGCTCGACGGTGACGGCAGATGACGTCATATTCTGGAGGGGCAGTGAAGGAGTGCTTGCTTCTGTTTACGGAGGAACAACTAAGGAATATAACGCCATAAAACTTTCATTAACATCGGCTCCCTGTGTGACGAAAAGTTCGATGATGTGCGCCATGGGCTGAGTGTCTCTTTTTTTTGGCCACCCCTAATAAACCGTAATTTACTGGCACTACTATGAGAAATTACTAGTAATTGGAGTATCTTTCCAAACTCTACAGTCATGTGGATCAAATGTTAACTTGTTATACAGTAATAGTTATTACAAAAAAGCAAGTCAGATTGTCCCTTTTGAGCAGTATGACTGGAGTGGATCTGGGACGGTAGTAAAGTGGCCTCAACTGCTAGTTACCATGTGACCATGAGCTCGTGGTAACTTGGTGATGGCTTCCATCCAAGTTACCCTAAAAGATGCGTAGAGCACCTCTGGAACCCCTCCGAAGATTCCCCGTCAGAATGGTCGAAGTGAGTTCGAACTCACTCGGAAGTGGGGGGGTGACGACATCACGTTCCAGTAAGAGGATCTAGGGTCATGTCCACGTTTCCATGCTCTCTATTCCTCGCCAATGGGTGTAAATCACCACATCTTGATTGCCAGTCTAGGGAACTTTACTACCGTCCCAGGAGTCTACCGAGCCCAGTTATGCTGTCCCACAGTCAAACGAAAGGCTGCCAAGAAACTCGGAGTTATATCATATGTCGAAAACAATAATAGTGATCAGTCTCATAGCCTCGAACCTCAGTAAACCTCTAATATGGCTGCGTTGAGTAGGATCGTTCGGAAGAGGCTGGTATAATTTCGAAAGATAGTAACCTTTACTTTCAACGCACGGGCGCTAAAATATGAAGCTCATATCGGAACTTGATCATGCAAGACAAGTAAATAAAATATGACTTCATCGGATTGACTGAGACGAGAAGATGCCACCCGTTACGCGCCGCGTTTAACGCTAAGATGTCGGTCAGACTCTGCGATTGCATCGCGCGATGCAGTCGCTCTTGCAATGTGCACAAGCGACGGGCGATTGGCCCCGCCCACATCGATGCAGTCGACATCGGTATCGATCGCGGCCCGCCGCTTGCACTTTTGGCAGAGCGATTGCATCGCGCGATGCAATCGCAGAGTCTGACCGACATCTGAGGAGAACTGTTCTAAAAGCATGCCATAGAAGAGGCGTTGTGGTGTGTGTCCTCGCCAAAACGCAGTTGACTATAACCACCGCTCGAGGCAAAAACTCCCAAGAAGCCGCATTGTTCCTCTTTAAAATTTGTTTTTCAGCCAGAACCGAGAAAATTGTCAAAGAGTGAGGCACTCCAGGGTGAAGCATGCCGAAATTTGCAATTTTGAAGATTCTCTGATGCATGCTGGATTTGGGAGTAGTCTTGTGGACAATGCCATCATGATACCGGTCTCGTTATCTCCAGTAAAAGGTTTTGCCTGTCCGACGCCGCTGTTGTTCCGATGCCCTACACGGAATGAGACTATCGCTCACTTCACGCCAGATTTCGATGAATAGGAAAGAGCTGCAACGTCCATGAGTGAAGGCCCAGAACCTTTCTCAACTGGCATCACCTCACTCCTCTCTTTCAGGTACAATAGCGGATTCCGTTGTCGGAGGCATTGACGAAAACACCATTAACTCGCCGACATTCTTCGCGATAGTGTTACCAAGACAGAGTTTGTGAGTCATCAAAAGAGTCAAAAGACGTTTCCCGTCGAAACCCCGATACGATAACGTGGGTCGATCGGGCTATAGGTCACTGCAAACTTACCCCCGAGCTTCCGAAGCTACGCACAGAGGTGATAAATAAAGACATCATAGAGCGAGGAGAAGCAGTGTTAGCTGAAGGGAAGCCGGGAGGAGTACCCGCGACGCCGCTAGAGCTTTCCCATCTGTATGCCCATGCTGACCCATCCTGGGTCATTCTGACAGGTAATTGAGTAAGTCATCCGCGACATTATTCTGATCTTTTCGACATGAAGTTGGCTTCAATTGATAGGAGGCGGAATGCGGTAAACCACTTGAGCATTTGAGTATCCTTTTTCGGTAGGGAGAATAGAGCTGCTTGCGAGCGTCGCCGATGCGCCATTGACACCGCTCGAAAGAGCGCGACAAAGGAGCATGGGTCTCACCAGTAGTTTCGGCTACAAGCCACGGCCGGAGATGCTTCGGGCAGCCGCAACGGTCCTGCTTCTCTGGGCCCTCTCATGCGGTGTACTCTCTCGCGTTTCTTTCTTCTCTGCTAGCTCTGGATCTCCGTCGTACCACCCTTGCCCTCATAGACAGTTAAGCCCTTAATTTTTGTGTGCTCAATGGTTTCTCCTGCTTTCTCTTTCACTTTCAGCCCACTCCGCACCGCCACCTTCACTATTGAGAACCCTTCCATATCACTTTTATTCCGGAGCTTGCCTAACATTATTAAATACCAGTTGACGGTTTTTGAGAAAATTTTCTTGAAGCATC
>MU895030.1:0-10906 GCA_036418205.1 Ostertagia ostertagi
AAAATGCTCGCTCTCACAATCAATGCCTGATTGTCAGAATTGGATAAGGTAGAGCATGCAAGCACTTTGAAAGGAAATTCGAAGACGTGCCGATTCACTACCCACCACCACGATGGCAAGTGTAGGTCTCGAATAAACGATATGGGGCAATGAAGACAGAGTGAATCAGTCGAAACCAAGACAAAGAAAGATTGCAGGAGAGTTAAGAGAAAGAACTTGTTTAGATGAGCGCAGTAAAGAAATTGGGGTTGCAGTGGCGTATGAAGTCTTCTCATGCTGAAGTTGGCGTCAGTGTGGAAGGTGTGCCACGAAATGTCTTATTGTATTGCGTTGGAGCAAAATATCGTAGCGTTTTTTATTTCGAGCTACGAATTCAATGAATACAAGTGTCACCCAGGAAACTACCGTCGCCTCGCCATAATTCCTGCAAAAATGGCTTACGCGGCCTGAGAATTATACCAATTGATAGCTCTGCTCACGACCAATTCAATGGTGCATGAAAATCCCTATTTACTTCACTTTTTTCACTTTATTTTAGAGGAATTCATCAAATTACCTGAGGCCAGCTCATTAGCGAGCGTCGCTCGCTATAATTATAACCAGCGGGGAATAGATAAGAATAAAAGCAATCAGCAAATAATTGAACTTTTGTCCTACTCCGAAGTGAAATGGAAAGGTGTTTTTCAGACGATTCTCGACATTTTGATACCAACTTCATCTGCAGTGGGTCAATTTCGCTGAACGCCACTTTTACACGGAATAGCGTTTTTGAACTGAAATAAACAGAAATCGATTCATCTATGAGCATTTTTACGAAACTGGCCTACCCTATGGAACTTACCCTAGTGTTAAAAAGTTTTCGAAGCTCTCCTCCTCTCACCGGCTGTCAATTTTGAGCCCTTAATTTGGAGCAATATTTACATTTTTTCAATGAGGTGGAACCCTGGAAAAATTACCCAATCGAATTCTCATGGAAAATGATGTGCATTCGTATGACGAAGAAATTACAAACTCCTTTACGGTCCTTCCGACTTCAATACCCATCTCCTCCTCATCTCTTTGACCATTCCATGTCCTGCCTAGACTACTCGACGAGGCGCTGACCCCTGCGCCTCTTTCTCAATTACCGGAGGGCTTTCTTCGCACCTCATCACAGCAAAAGGATGATATTTACTCGTTTGTTTCATAAGTCACAACGACTTACATCTCCATTATTATAGACCCTCATTGTATCATAAGGGGCTCAGATCAGAGGGGCACCTTTGTTAAACTTCCTTCACTTGTGAAGAGAGGGGCGAAACAGAAGACACAGCAGTGCTATGCGAAACTTGCGGATTGATCAATGACACATTTATTTAAGCTATATAATAATGGAGATGTAATTTGTTGTCACTTATGAAAACCCCCTCCCCCTCCCACCGCTAGAGTGAAAGCGTGTGCTGGGAAGTGGTGCTGCCTACCATGCTCTGAGGTCTGATCAATAATAAGGATACAATGAGGTCTATAATAATGAAGATGTAAATCGTTGTGACTTATGAAACAAACGAGTAAATATCATCCTTTTGCTGTGATGAGGTGCGAAGAAAGCCCTCCGGTAATTGAGAAAGAGGCGCAGGGGTCAGCGCCTCGTCGAGTAGTCTAGGCAGGACATGGAATGGTCAAAGAGATGAGGAGGAGATGGGTATTGAAGTCGGAGGACCGTAAAGGAGTTTGTAATTTCTTCGTCATACGAATGCACATCATTTTCCATGAGAATTCGATTGGGTAACTTTTCCAGGGTTCCACCTCATTGAAAAAAATGTAAATATTGCTCCAAATTAAGGGCTCAAAATTGACAGCCGGTGAGAGGAGGAAGCTTCGAAAACTTTTTAACACTAGGTAAGTTCCATAGGGTAGGCCAGTTTCGTAAAAATGCTCATAGATGAATCGATTTCTGTTTATTTCAGTTCAAAAACGCTATTCCGTGTAAAAGTGGCGTTCAGCGAAATTGACCCACTGCAGATGAAGTTGGTATCAAAATGTCGAGAATCGTCTGGAAAATACAGTAGTGTCCTTTTCATTTCACTTCGGAGTAGAATAAAAGTTCAATCAATTGCTGATTGCTTTTATTCTTATCTATTCCCCGCTGGTTATAATTATAGCGAGCGACGCTCGTTAATGAGCTAGCCTTAGGTAATTTGATGAACAAATAGGGTTTTTCTCGCACCATTGAACTGGTCTTGAGCAGAGCTATCAATTGGTATAATTTTCAGGCCGCGTAAGCCATTTTTGCAGGAGTTATGGCGAGGCGACGGTTGCGACGGATCGAATCCGTCGCAATTTGTCGATTGAACAAAAAGCGGTATTGTATACTGTAAGTGGGGTGTGTCTCAAGTGGTACGATTGGAAATTTCAGCACCTAATTAGTGCTGCGTCGCGACGAGGTGCGAAGTGACCTCAAATTTTGGCACCTAATTAGTGCTGCCTCGCGACTAGGCGCCAGCTACCTGTGGGCGAGACGCGCCGTACATGTCCATAACGGTGCAAAAGATTGGCGAATAGCGATTTCGGAAAGGAAAAAGGTGATTTTAGATAAAATGTGATTATTCATTCATTATTACTACTTCTTCTGACTCCTGTGAGCAAACCAAAATGAAATTGATGTCCATATTTAATATTATTATTACTATTACTACTATTACTGCTTGTATTATCATTGTTATTATTATTCATTATCATTATTAGCCAGAATACGTTTTAGCTTAGTTAGGAAAATCAGTGAGCGAACACAAAAAAATCCAAAATATGTGTAAATCCCGCAAGCAACTATATAGACTTCTTAGTTATGTATCTAGACATTCTTCTACAACACGAAGCATTTGATCGGGGTGGGTAAACTTCGTCGAATCTGTAAAAAAAAGCCATGTGTGTCCAAAAGGAGATCAATTTAGGAACTATCGAACTTTGCCATTTCTTCTCACAGAATCCCAGCCCTGTAGAATCCCCTGTACCCCGTCATCACGAGGCATATGAGAGGTATGAAGATTTCCTTGACTACCTAAACGCTAAGCGGGTCACTCAAAGGTATCAGGTGCAAGTGGGGTGTTAAGGAGTTGAGGACTACTAACATAATAATAATGAATAATTATAACAATGGTAATAATAATAATAATAGTAAGAGTAATAATAATAAATATGGAACATCAATTTTACTTTGATTTGTTCACAGGAGTCAGAAGATTGAAAAGTAGTAATAATGAATGAATAATCACATTTTATCTGAAATCACCTTCCTCCCTTCCGCCTATCTTTTGCACCGTTATGGACATGTACGGCGCGTCTCGCCCACAGGTAGCTGGCGCCTAGTCGCGAGGCAGCACTAATTAGGTGCCAAAATTTGAGGTCACTTCGCACCTCGTCGCGACGCAGCACTAATTAGGTGCTGAAATTTCCAATCGTACCACTTGAGACACACCCCTGTAAGTGTACTCAGAAATGGCGCTTAGAAGTTGGAGAATCAAGGTGGGCGAAAATCTATATAGAGAAAAAAGCTGCCAAAATAGGAGTTTTTCGGAATCCATCGTCATCATCGAACCTTACTCCAGTCGAATTTCAAATCATATTCACGTCGTACAAATTGAGAATAATGAGGATTCTAAAAACGGGCTCAGTACCCTTTTTTGATTTCTAAACCCGGTAATTTCTTGCGAAATGGAACCAAAGTCGTAAATAATGACGAGAACATCACTGATCAGTTTTATGCTTGGCTTTGCTTTTGGGTTTTGCTTTAAACGTTTTTGCCGAATGCGAGCGCTACGATATTATGCTCCGACCCAATAAAATAGAATCCTAACTCAAAGAGGATGGAGAGAGAGTTATCCGTGTTCATAATATTATATTGCGACAAGGAGAGTATATCCAAGACTATTCTATCAAGATTTTGTTCACTCTTTGACTCCGTACGCTACCGCTTCTGACGGTAGATATCAGTGAAAATGGATAACCTATGGCCGATGTCAGTTTGCGAAACGAGCGATTCGCGCGTTGCGCCAGCGAATCGAACGTTGCACCAGCGACTCAATAGTGGCGGGACCCAACGTTCAAAGGAAGCCCGCCACTTTCAAACAGTGTCCACTGTCAAGTCCCGCCACTTTCAAAAAGGTCCACTGTCACGTGACACTGTTTGAAAGTGGCGGGCTTCCTTTGAACGTTGGGTCCCGCCACTATTGAGTCGCTGGTACATAGTTCGACTCGCTGGTACATCGTTCGACTCGCTGGTGCAAAGTTCGATTCGCTGGTGCAACGTTCGATTCGCTGGCGCAACGCTCGGATCCAGCGATTCGCTAGCGAATCGCTCGATTCGCAAACTATGACATCGGCCTATGGTTCATCGTGTCTCACAGCTAATGCACAGCTTTCTTCGTTTAGCCGGTCCATTCAAGTAAGTATATCCTAGACTATTTAGAACACACTGGAATAACTGCATGGCCTTCGCAAATACTTCAACTCAGGATGCAAGAACCTATTTGCTAGTGAGCTTATACAGCGTTAACAGCCTACACTTAAACCTCCCTTTAAAGGAATCTTGCGCGGAAAATTCTTGCACTCTTTCCTAACATGAATATGTCAGTTGTGATCACTGGAAATAGCACACAAAGTTTCACGCATGAAGATTCGGTTTCTGAAGAGAAACAAACGTACAAAAACTACACGTTATGGACCATCGAAGGACCAGGAGGCAGAGCCAGGCGAGGCATGGAAAGAAGACGGCGTTTGGCCGGCTACGTACCAGGCGACGCAATGAGAGAATCGGGTTAAAGCGCGCGATTTCGGAGAGTGGAGACAAATCGATCGATGGAATAGGATGGAGTAGAAGTGTAAGATGTGAATGCAACGAAGCAGAAGGCCAGAAAGAGCTTCTAGTGAATGCACTCCAAGAACCAAGTTTGAGCATCCCCGTCGCCAGCATTCGTGAAAGACGTCCGTGGGCAATTCGAACGCGTAGCAGCCTTTTCGAGTTTTCGAATTTCTAATCAAAACGAAAGCAATACTTCAGTTCTTTTCACTATTATCGTGGATAATGAGTCTCAAGCCAGTGATTTATGGCTGAAATAGAATCATGATTTTTCCGCGCAAGATTCCTTTAAGATCTGGGCTTGTAGACGACAGGAGGTGAACGTATGTATGGACACATTCAAGAAAAGGAGTAGTACTGATAGACGTACTTTTGCACAGCGACTTTCGGACCTTACTTGGCAAACTTTATGGGTACGAAATTGCACGGCAGCTTGACGTTACAAATTTAAACAGTTTTGTAGCCAAGCGCAACGAAATAATGTGAAAGGTGTGACTCTTTCATACCTTTACAAAACGCAAAGAATCAGCAGAATATGTAAGCGCAGGATTTTTTGAACATTAAGAAGAAAAAATTCAAATCAGAGGAAGTATTTGGGGTGGAGCTTACCAAGAAGGATTGAACAGTGAGGTGGAGTTGTGAGATGGTTTTAAAAGGAAGAAGATGCCATGTCAGTAGTCGAGGTATCTGGCATTTTTTTTATTATGTGCGCAATATAAACTTCACCCACACAGCACCACTGTCAATTTCGTCATTGTTGTCCGTGTGGTAGATTGCGGCGATACTGAGCTCCGGCGCATATTTGCCTTCTGGGAAAGCTTTCTGACCACACTCAGTTGAAGAAAGAAGTTCTATCTGGAAAAGGATGTTCATATCGACGGTCGAGCAGTTCAAAAATCAAACGCGCAGGTCACCTTTGGGTGATTTCGAATGTAGGCCAAGGGAGTCATTTGGTAGTCAGTGAATAGGATATGTACACTGGTTCTCAAAAATCTTCGGCCAAATGCATATTCGGCCGTAACTTTTTTTCAAAACAAATCAGTTCAAATTTTGATATATTTGAAAGGAAGCGTTTTTCATTAATGATAAGTGAGCATATTAGTGTTGGGTTGGAGATCAAGTTAGAAAAGAAAGAATCCTCTTACTGGAAGTTCTCTACCATGACCAAATCCCAAGTAAATTTCAAACTACTGTAAAAAGCTTACAACTTCAACAAGAACAATGGAACGCATGATAAGAAACAACAAGCATATTCAGTACTTTGTTAATAGCCTTTGGAGTTGCTGAAACCTCAACAGGGCCTAAGTATTGATCCAAACAATGAAAGCACTATCTATTGGTACAACCTTCTCGAATTTTTTCGAAGTATCGAGAAGACGTCCATATCCTCGAGCCTTTTTTTCGAAAAATCCTTTTTTACCCTTTTCAATAGCGTCTCGAGGATGGCGCTCGGGATTTGTGAAGTTGTTCCTGCGTTTAAGGCGCGCCATGCTTTCGAGGCTCTCATGCACAGCTGAGGCGCGATGTTCTGGATTGCCCTATTGCTAGAAGACGAAGTCAATTTGGTACAGGTGCCATACGACTGAATAAATACAACATCTCCTAGAGAATAACTCTATACGTCAGCCCTCACCATTCCCAAATCCCGTAAAGTTGTCTGACGATAGGGAATGGAAAGGGTTTGCGCACACCTGAACTGGGGACAGGGTCAACCCTGCGTTGCGCAAATTCCAAAATTTTTACGACCCCCTTCCTTTTCGGAGGGTATCGGTACGACCCCCCTATTAACTATCATGTCTTTCACATAATTTAATGCTCATCATTGATGTGTGGGCAGTCACCAACATGGAGAAGTGGTGGACCGTGGTCAATCCGCGCGCTCTGTCTCGCTCAGAGGAGGGAATCGAGGCAACATGAAGTTTTATTCATTAAATAGAAGGAATTTCCAAATTTTTGCGTAAACCAATACATCATTTTAATCGTAAAGATTTCTACTTTCAGAAACCTACCAAGTTTTTTTCGATCTCTTCCTTATTTTATAATCTGAAAAACTAAACCTTGTAGCAATTACGTTGCAATCCAAACCCCTCCATTCAGAAGGTTATATTTTTTCAGAAGCGGTCTCATGGAACCGGACACCAAAATTTTAAAAATTCAAATAGTTTTCTTCCTAAAAAGTATTTGAAATGTTGTGGATGTTCAATATTTCAAAAAATCGTCCCGTTGTTCCGTTTTTTGTGCACACGCGAGTTTTCGACATTCAAACATTCATAACTTTCTTCATACCAACTTTTTGCAGATGTCTAAGGCTAATTAGAAACTAGAGATTAGAGCGCTTTCAAACAAGCACCTGACTTTTTTTTCCAACGATCACTCTCTCAAAAAATAGTCCCGTTGTTCCGTTTTTGGGGGGTTTGTGGTCCGATTTTTGAGAAGGCGCGAGTTTTCGACATTCAAACGTTCATAACTTTCTTCATAATCAACTTTTTGCAGATGTCTAAGGCTAATTAGAAACTAGAAGATTAGAGCTTTCGAATAAGTGCTAAAACTTTTGAAATAATCACTCGCTCAAAAAATAGTCCCGTTGTTCCGTTTTTCCACCTTGATTTTTTTCAAGCCATTTTCCTGGACCGCGACTATGCAAAGGCCCATAACTTCCTTCAAAATTAATGTGATGAGAAGCGGTAAAGACTGTTAGAATCTACTCGAAGAGTACTTCATAACAGGTGTGAAATTCTGTTAAATTTTCTCTGAAATTCTCTTCTGCCTCAATTTTCCTAAGGGGTCTCTAGAATTCAATTCAGCAAATTCGCTACACTTTGTTCCGCTTAGATTTGATTTGAAAGCATCGAAATTCTCTTCAGAAAGTTTGTCTGCTTACGGCCGCTGACAGAGAAGGCGTTTTTATGGGAAAACGCCTGCTCGGGTATACGCCGTGCACCTGTCTGTGGGCAGAAGTCGCACTCGCATTTGAAAGTCCTTCCATTTTCCTGAAGAAGTGTTAGTATCGTGATTGAGTTGCATTGTACTGTTATATGGTACTCTTGTTTCACTTCCCCATGAACTGCTCTACACTTTGTTCTCCTTGGGATTTCAGGAATGTTCGATCATCGAAGACAGACCATGTTTTTGCACTACGCTGTAACAAAGTTTTTGGCTATTGTAATCTTGATCTATGCTGTCGAGCGAAAGCGCCGTCCGTCTATTAAAGGCAAAGTTCGGGCTCAGACCCACCTAATAGCCCTTAAAGTGGCTAGAAGCGCATGGGACGCAACTGCAGGCGACTCGCCAAGTTCCCGCATCGAAATGCGTCACTAAGGCGCTAGGGCCAAGAACTTTGACACGCTCCACCTGTTGCGACACGCTCCGCCCACCGCTCGATATCTTGTCTGCGTCGCAATGCTTGATCTGCTATGCTCTCTCTTCTCGGACTTCTCTACCGCTCTCCGCGCTCACATTATCTCTCATCTCCCTGCCGGCCTTTTGAACTTCTCCGCAGCGTAGAGCAAAAGGCTCGTATTTCCTGTGTATTTCACGATTTTTTCTTTTTTTCTCCACTGGCGGTCCACCTCCCACCCCTACATCACATTTGAGTAGAATTACCTCATCAGTTTAAGCCTGAATCTTGCCTTTAAGGATAATAATGGCTGATAGTGAGACTTATAATGCTCTGCATGCTTTAATGCTCCCATGGAGCTCATGTCTGTGTGACTCTCCGACAGCGTGCAGAGCTCCTGGAGAACATTAGAGGCTGAAAGTGCACTCCCGGACACTGCACTTTTCAAGCCGTCTTGCAGCCCGTCTGTGGATACGACCCCCTCCCTTTTCGGTCGGCTGAATACGACCCCCTCGTTGTTCTTTGCGCAACGGGCGGTTGACCCTGACTGGAGATTCAACAGGGCTCCACGTCATCTTGAGCGAAGAAGGTTGGTTTTGAATGTTTGCCACAGCACAACGCATGCGTGGCGTTTCGTGGGAAAATGTTTCAATCCAAAGTATCAACCAACACACATAGAACTAGGCGGAGGTCAGGTGTGGTAGTCTGTACAAGAGACGGGCGTACAGTATAGAATTCGAGAAGTGGTGAAGGCGAACGTATAAAGGGAGCTCCAGAAGACATTGCATATTCATTCCTATGGCACCTACACCAAACTGCCTTCGTCTTCTCGCAATATGGCAACATAAAATATCGCACCTCAACAGAGAAAGGGCGCTCTCGTCAGCATGGTGCACCTAAGGCGCTTTACGCTAATCCTGCTCTGAGCGTTATCGAAACTTCAACGAGTTGTGGAACAGTTCCGCTCAAGGAAGCTCCGGAACTCCTCAACACCGCCTCCTCAAAATGAGATCTGTAGCTGTAAGATCAGCCTCGAATTTGGTTCTTCCCGGACAAACAGCTCACTAGGTGTTTCCATAACATCACCAACTAATTCCACATCGCGGTTAACTCTCGTACCCTCTTCCTAACCTCCACCTCTTTCTAAATAATTATTTTATGTTTTTGCAACGTTTCGTGATTTCGTGGTCATCCTGGGAACATCCCTCACCAGTGTCACCAAGCTCGTCGCGCTGTGGGGGCGGAAACGCTTTCTGGTTGCAAAAGAGGGGGTAGCCGTAACTCCTCGCCAGGAAGTAGGCTAAAGGGTGGCGGCCCGAGAGACGGCCCTTACATACGGCAGTGGGGGCTCTCCGCCAGGATAGGCTAGGCGGTGGGCAGTCTCTGGCCACTAGCACATTATGAAAGGTCCTAAAAATAATGTACCCTCAGTCCTGCGCAGCGGATCCCATGTACAGAGGGTGAAGCAGAGGGGGAGAAATCTCGCAGTCGACAATTATCTGTACGCCTATTTTGGTACCATCAATGTTCGAGCTTTAACATCGGATGCCAAGATTGACCACCTCATTGGCGAGCTCGACAAATGTAGCATCGACATCTGTTGTTTGCAGGAGCAAGCAATGGAAAAGTGGGCGGAGTGGGCTTTGTCATCAGCCCCCGCATGACGCCCAGAGTGGTATCATGTGAAATAAGATCAGAGAGGCTGGCACTTCTCCAAGTGCGGGTCGATGACCGAACGCTGATCCTCGTTGTGAACGCCTACGATGACGCCGTTGTCGAGGACTTCTATGAACAAATTTCAGAAGCCATCCGCACAAAACCCCGTGGCGCCAGAGTTATCGTCGCCGGCGATTTCAATGGTGTCACCGGGTGCGGCCGTCCCGGCGAGTGCTTCGTCGGTCCGTACGGTCGTGGAGACCGCAACCCTCGGGGGGAGGTCTTAGCCGAGTTCGCCGAGCGGGAGAGGCTATTTGTAACCAACACCTTCTTCCAGAAGCGACAGGGGCGGCGGTGGACCTGGCGCAGTCCCAATGGGATAGGTAAACACACGCTGGACCATATCCTAGCCGGGAGCCTCAGGTACTTCGACGACGTGACGGTCATCAGCGAGTCGCGGTTCAATATCGGGTCCGACCACAGGTTGCTCAGGGCAACGTTCAAAATAAGCGGAAAATTGGAGCGGCGGCTCAGGGCAATAGCCCAGCAGTCTAACATCAAGACGAAGGTCAATTCTGACATCGTCCGACTGCTAGCCCCCACGGTGTGCAAACCCACTAGAATATTCGCCACCGTTGACGACGAGTACGCAAACCTGTTGGCCGAGGTTGACCGCGTCGTTATAAAGGCCACAACACGCGTCACCTCTGAACCGCGACCGCGTCTGACTCCCGAGACATTAGAGCTGCTGAGGACGAGGAAAGCTAAAGTTGCTAGTATGAGCCACATCGAAAAAACCGTCCTTAAAGGACGAATTTACGATGGAAAAGCAACCCATTTCAAATTAACCTAGGGATGGTGAGTGGTACACGAAAGAAGGAAAACCATGAGAAACGGCCCAGAACCCGAGAAATGGGACCCCTTCCTTGCCCGTTGATTTGAGCATTGATGCGACTCTCATCGCTGTGCCCTCTTCAACACTACGCTCTCTCAGCTATCTAATCACTCGCCACGTATTGACTACGGCGAGTGATCAGATGATCGGTGGGCGGAGATCGCCGGACTCCGCCAACTTCGAG
>MU895037.1:0-15738 GCA_036418205.1 Ostertagia ostertagi
GTTTCCAAACTTTTGACCGCTACTGTATGTGCTCCAATAACTACGCCAAAAGTGTTAGAACTCAATACAGAAACTGTTGGGACTTCGCTAGTCTCAAACATCGCAGAATGGCGTCGAAGCAAGCAGAAACTCCTTTGAGCAGCCGAAGAGGCATTCGAGAAATGCTCAAAAAACTTCAGTTTTCTGCTCCCGATTTTCTACATGGAAATGACGATAATGTTAAGCACAAACCTGACACGCGAGAAACTTAATGCTTGCCCTCGACATTTGTTTTGGCAAGATTGAAGGATTCCTTAGGCACTATGGACGATTAGGGGTATGAATGGAGCTGCGACCTGGTCCAGCAAGGAAACTAACAACGGAAAACTCGCAGAACGAGCACTTCTTGTGCCCAATGGTTTTCGACGTGCTCACGTCTATGAAAAATGAGAGCGAAGACGAGCATGGACGGCAACGAAGCGAGAGAAGCACAACACAGCGGTATACTGCGCGGCTATCACGTCCATTTGGGTGGTGGGGGGGGGGAGTTGGTGTCCCTTAGTCAAAATTGCACCTGATCATGTCGTTCCAGCCGAGCTTTTCTTTACTCAAGCGCCGCACGTAGTCTAATTGAGTACCTAACTTCCATTTTATGGTGCATTTTGCGCTATACGCGCAGCTAAACTCTCCGATGGTGCTTTCTACGTGAATGATGAATATGCAATGTTTGTCAGTAGGACAAATAGCTCTAAACACCCTAGCCTGTATGGCTATTATAGAATCTTTGTGTTTATGTGAAATGACAGTCGAGAGTGGCGGGACATTTAAGCTCACAAAAGGGCTAAATATATTATAAATAAGAGGGCAAGCACCAAAAATAGTCTATTCTACCCAGAAAGCTTCAGCCATGTTTCGCAGCACTTAGTTAAGACAATAGCTGTTTTGTCCAGAGCGTTTTGAGTAAATCGTCTTAAGGCACAATTTCACACGAAAAATGAGTAGCTACACGATAATTCCCTGCAATCACGGCTTGACTCTATCTTGTTGTTGTGTTCCTTTCATTCCTACTTTCCAATGCTTTCTCTCCGAGCTTGATTTTCGTCGCCTATCGTAGCGTGATTTTTACTTTTTCTTCGATAAGGCAAAATGATAAATCTAGTGGAAATACCTTTTCCGCAAATTTATAGCAGACAGACTAACTTAGGGCGGAAGTGGTGTAGTGACAAGTGGCGCGCTTACCACGCGAGCGGCGGGGGATCAAATCCTGGGTCGTGAGTCGCCCGGGCCAACCAAGCCTTCCATCCCTCCGGGGTCGGTTAATTGGTACCAGACTTGTCTGGGAGGATAAAAACACTGACTTGAACATCGGCTGGCCCCCGCAAGTCATTGTATAGGCCACATCGCATTCAAACGCCACTGCGAATGTACAAATGGAAGTAGAATGCGTGCCGCATCCCAAAAAGGGATTGATCAACGGCAAATGCTTTATCCTTTATCCTTTACGTACTAACTCTGCGCCTACATATACGCCATTTCACTTTCGTTTCGTTTTTCGCCGACTTTAATGGACCCATTCTCTGTTTTTTTGGAGTTTCAATCCTAGAATCAGCCCTTCTTACCAGTAAATGATTACCACTGCTGTTTTAAAGCTTCTCAACTGAAATGGGCACCTGAATATTTTGTTTGAGTTCTATGTGATCATTTCTTTTCTTTTTGCAACAACCCTGACCTTAGTGAATGGAAAGAACTTTAGGTAGATTCGGCCAGTGGAATGAGCACAAGCGCCCACCCTATCGGAAAAACCGATGTGCCCAGGTTAGCGAAGTTAAAAGCCCTGCGCTTTGAGAAAGATAGAATGGGCCTCTCTGCAAACCGTACAGCCTAAACACGTAATTACCGACAGCGTAACGAAATGGGCCAGCAGGATACTAAGCGTCATACTTACGGAGTTCCAACAATCGACGTAAACGACCTCCAAGATCGAATCGCTCTCGCTTTCATACTATAAGAAGCTAGTTCTGTTGCTGGACAACAGGTCTCGGCTGTTCCGCCTAGTCATGGATCAGCGTAGTATCCCGAATGTCGCATGAAGCTGAAAAGACAAGGAAGCTCTGGCATCTGGGAACTGGCGACGGGTAGATGACGTGTAGTGAGGTGGAAGCTCTCGTGGGAGACTGAATATATCAATTTTGAGCACCAGTTTGTTCCTCAAGGGAGGCCGATTATTCACACAGATACCTCTACGGATCCTTCCTCTCCTCAGTGAATTACTAATGCTTGAAAGGTTGATGAATGCCGATGCTCTCTTCAACTTTTACCAATAATATCAACGGACCTGTATTTTCCATAACCTAATAACTTCCAGCACTTACCAGTGAGGGACGCTCAAGTTTTCCAAGCGTTGAATTATGGCACAACATTTGTTTCGATGATGAATTAGGGTTATAAATAGTGTTATGTTTTCTGAGGCGTTTCGAACGAGATAGAGTAATGCTCTCCGAGGCCACAACTCGGCCATCGAAATTTCTTCAATGCCATGTAGTCGTTGCAAACCACCGTGCTTCTTCTATTTTCGTAACGTTGAGTAGGAACATGTTGAAGAAGGGTTTCTCTACTTATAACATCTGCCTCCAAGTAGAGCTCATGCATGTGGCAAGGATGCTAAGAGCTCACATAACTTACGGCCTCTCCTTGCTAACCAATCCCCTTCTCTACCCACCCCCCCCCATTCCCTCTGCGCCCCCACTTCGCAATATACGCCCTCGTACAAACTTAGATATATCTGTTCTGGTTTCCTTCAACTTTGTCATCGCATTACTAGATGCTCTCTTCGTCACCTGGTCAAAGGCGTTAAATTTTTTCTCCATAAGTTTGTACAAGGATCACAAATCGGCTACAAAAAACAGGGCCCTACTTGGAAGGTTTTTTTCCACTTGATTTCCTCAACAAGATGCGTCCTATACATCCTACTGAGCTTAGCAGGAACAGTTTGATGCAATTCTTCCTCTGAGTAATCGTTCTGTAATTCGAGATTTGACATGATATTGCCTATAGCCAATAAACAGTAGCTCAGCATTCGGAATCTGTAAGAAGCGCTCAAAAATGCGGTGCGTGACGCGCATAAGCACCACGATGCTTGCTCGCTTCCCACAAGTCCTTCCAAGGTGCTCAGACAGGAGGTAGACTTTCAGAATCCCTCTCATCGTTTCTAATTCCACGGTCAAGCAATCCTTCCTCGCAATTGTTCAAAGCGATTGCGTCTCCTACGACAGCGGTCATTGGTTGAGAAAATGGTCCAATCCTGGAGATATCTAATGAGGTTCCATCGAGGAAACTGCTATCATTTTCAAGGTATGTCTCTATAGGCCATCTGCGCATTCATACAGGTCATTTCCGCGGGCAGGAAATAAACGAAGAGTTTGGGGACCAGTTTCAAAAGATTTCGTTGCATAAAAAAACAATAAAAAAAACAAGGCGTGCGGAGCTTATCGGATAGCCTCACTGCGCAAAATGGTTTCTTGTGGCTTCCTATCAAAGTTTTTAGTGTACTTAATTAAAAGCTTCCAGCACATATCAGCCATGAACCCTTACAGTAATAATGGAAGCATCGTAGCTTATTCCATTCTACGGCTTCTTCATTGCAGCCATTCTCGATTTGTCTACGCATGTCGCGCCCGGAAACGGCGCAAATATCTTCCTCATGGTACACATTTCTTCGCTGAAATAATTGTCGGTTACAGCCCTCAGCTCGGCTCCTTTATTCCAAAGAAAACCTGAAAGCGATTTGGTTGACGCTAAGACAGCGTTCAGAGTTAGCGATCGTGCATGCGATTGGGCGATTAGTCTAAAAAGAAAGGGATACTCATCGATTAGGCGATCAGGCGATTAGGCGTCGCTCAATGGGTGGAGCAACAAATAATACGTATCCTTCTGTTATCGCCTACTCGCACACTCGCCTAATCGCCTACTCGCCAAATCGCTTACCCACCTAATCGCCTGATCTGGAGTGCGCTTTCTTTACAAGTGATCGCCTAATCGCATTCAGGGCCTGATCGCCAACTCTGGGGCCGTAAGGTATGCTTCCCCAAACAGGAGAGGGACCCCTTTCCTGGTAAGGTATGCTCTCCCCGAAAACTCGGGGAAAGGCCACGCCCACCGGTTCTCGGGGATATCTCCCCGATTGACATGCAGTCGGGAGATATCCCCGAGAACCGGTGGCATTGCCTTTCCCCGAGAGTTTTCGGGGAGAGCATACCTTACCAGGGAGGGGTCCCTCTCCTGTTCGGGGAAGCATACCTTACGGCCCCTGAACTACCTAACGTTACGTATTTTCTGTACAGTGTCTGGCACCAACCTCTTCTTAATAATTTATAGTGTTGCAATAGAAGTTATGGAGCCATAAGAATATTTATATTGTCGGCACTTCCTTTATTCACCCCTCATTCTCATACTTGATAAAAGCAACGAGCACAACTTTCGCTTTTTGAATCAGTACTGTATATTTCACGAAGAGCAATTCCGCTACGTGTATTGCCACTTGTTCTAGCTTTGCAGCACAATCCGCTAGAGTATTCTTTTTTTATGGAGCACTCTCAAAGGAATAGGGAGTGCAACCAAGTAAGTGGTCTACGAATAGGCACGAGGGGTGCGTGACTATTCAATCATGCTTATGTTAGAGCCTTCCTCACCGTTCTCTGTCTTGGAACGTGATATTCTTTCCGATTGAACCAGATTATCACTCTCTGATAGAAATTCAGGCAGCTGATTAATAAAGAAGTCAAATTAAATTCAAAAGGACAACCTTTACATGGTACAACCTTTGTACTGTGAGGCTTAAATCGTTCATGAATGATTTAAGCCTCACAGGGCAAAGGTCGCAATCGCAGAGATTTTAAGATGACGCTTTCTGGCTTACTGATGTCTAGCACTCTGATCCTATCAGTCGCCTGGCGAACTTATTGACATGGATGGTTAAGACAAGAACCACACAGAAATCTTTTTTTTTTCGAAAATCTTTTTCGAAAATCGCTTCGATTTTGCCAAATTTCCGTATATGGCTATGCATACCTCGAGCCAGAGCTTCTGCCTCGAGGTTGTTAAGGTGGAAGTTCTGTTCTGGCCAACGTTTCGACCGTCCCGTCGTTTTCAGAGGCCTTGTTCCACCACGAAGCGAAACATTCGCTACTAATGTTTACTAACTGAGTGTAGTATTCGCTACACTTCGCGGTGGAACAAGGCCTTTGAAAACGACGGAACGGTCGAAACGTTGGCCAGAATAAATCTTCCACCTTAACAACCTCAAGGCAGAAGTACAATCAACAATTACAATAAAAACAACGAAGATGCCGAGGTTTCAAGATGAGAGAACTTGGAATTTCTAGCCAGATCATTATGAAACCCTTGCCAGCGTTTCCGTGTTCCGTCCTTTTCGGGGTTCCGTTTCCGGGAATTAGAGCTTTTAAGGTTGCGAAGAAAATAGAAAAATTAGAAAAAGGAGACTGCACTGGAGTGAGTTCATTATTCTGTACTCTACCTTCACCTATTCACCCATTTTTATCTAGTTGAATGGTCGTCGGCTATACCTTTGTGACCAGTCACTACGGTACTGGCCCCAATGCTTCGAAAATTTGCGCGAATAACGCGAGTTCGCGTTTTCATTCTCCCCTTTCTGTGATGTAATCGTAGATTTAGGAAACTACCGTCTTCGAAAAGACAACTCAAATAAGTCGTTTACGAATTATTCTTACAAGGGAGGTCGTTCAGGGTGTGCCAAGCTTTTTCAAAATGGTTTCTTGCATGACATTGGGGCACATATGGGACCACAGAACATGGTTCATTTTTCCTGAACGGCCCTCTGAATACCAGAAAAGGGGTCCCTAGTTCGATTCCTCGTGGTGACAAATTTTTGCATTTCGAGTTGACGTTTCCAAATTCGCGCAAAATGGAGTTAGCATGAATAATTAGTACCATATTCATGATTAGGACGTCAGTAACCCTTACAAATAGACTTTGATTGAAAAACTGGTGAAAAAGGTGTGACTAGGGACCCCCTTTTCTGGTATTCAGAGGGCCGTTCAGGAAAAATTAACCATGGTTCTGTGGTTCCCGCATGTGCCCCTATATCATGCAAAAGACCGTTTTGAAAAAGCTTGGCACACCCTGAAAGACCTTCCTTTAAGAGAGCTCTCTACAGCATCCGCAAGCAAGCTTGAAACTCCCAATAAATTTGAAAACAAGCCCTTGGACATCTCCGATAGACTCAAACAGTTGATTACAAATATGGAAACTCAACTGCAAACCATCTTCGCCATTCAGAGTCGCCATTGGAGTAGTGTTTCGCACGCTCTCAAATAGTTTCTCCAACGCGAAAAAGACCTCATGACCTGCTGCTGCAGATCGGGGCACTATCACTTATTGGGTCCGAAAGCCCTTGAGCTAGCACTATCATTCTGTAAGCTTTCTTCCACCATCATGACTCTCTCATCTTCCATCATTTTAAGTTGTCATCGCTGTGCTCCATCGATATGATCTAACAACAAATTGAAGTTCCGTGGAATCGAATCCTACTCTGGTGAGTATAGCAAATGCCTCCCTATTACCTCCGTAATTCACTCACTGAGTCTTTACGTTCAGTCATATCACAATCCACGTTCCATAGTCGTATATATTCTTTAAAGAATATTGCATAAACACAGCTAATTCGCTGTCCATAACGCCTCTAATATTCATTCGTTCGCGCCAGCCGTTTTTCTCGTCCCGTTCTTTGACCTTCAATGTTCGTACGGCTTCCATCGGAGAGGTGAGTTGTCAGCGAGCTGCACACTCATCGGGCTTAACTGGCAAATCGCCGCCGATCTGCAATAATGACGCCTACAGTGTCGGCTGATTTTACGTGATCCAATCTGTCATTTCGGGGGAAAATTGCCTCCTTTCTTGCTAGCTTCAAGCTCAATCGCTTGGAACTGATTACTTATGAATTCCTCCGGTTATTCTTGATCCTTCATAACCGGTGCCGTTACCTAAACTCACGGCCTAATTAAACCATGTTGTAGCGTTCTTATTACCTAGCCTCGGACGGGTTTTCTCCTGCAAAGCCCGCGCTCACCGCTGTTTGATCGGTGAAACACTCGCAGTCAAAACTGCCAGACAGCGAACAGCGAGAAATCCCTTCGAAACCTTCGCGGCGTTTTACAGGTGAAATAGTTCATATCATTCCTTCTGATGGCCGTAGAATGCGACTCTGAACGTAACCTAAAATCTCAATGAAATTCCCTCAGGGCAGAAATACTTGCTTTCTCTCAGGTCACTGTATCAGGTCTAAGCTCACTAAAATATGCTAATTAAACTCTTTGTTCACAGGAACCGCTGAGATTCTCCCATTCTTATACAGTTACTTTTTCTTTGTTGAAACCAATGCATATCGATATGCAATTTTTTTTTTTTTCTTTCGCTGGCGTCACTGAAATTAGTTCATTTTAATTCTTTTAGGCGTAGAAGTGACTCTGAACGTACAAATCACGATTCACGACCGACGAATTTTTGCACTGTTTGTCGATGTTAATTCAAATCCGCAGAAATTTACGGCAAGGAGATTCCTCCACTTTACTAATCGTACAAAGTTTGGCCACAATCAAAAATCCAACATACAAAAAGAACAATTCCATGAGGCGCTATCACAATATACGGGGCACCCTCCAGGTCTATGCCTGGAAGGGGCAAGGGGCAAAAGTCCGGAGAGAATGAAAATGGCTAGCGCACCTTGGAGCCTTTCAGCCCCCGTTAACACATTGGCGACAATGTCGCCCGATGCCGGGCGACACCCCTTGAATTTTATTCCTTTGCGCATATTCCAAATTTTGAGCGGTGCTATATTAACCCGGAATACGTTGTCAAACTTGTAATGGCCACGTTCTTTGAACATCTTTCACAGTGAAAGTTTTACTGAAGGATGCTTGGAATTGCTTCTTCCAGGATAAGCGTTTCTGAATAAAAATCTGTCTTTCGTATGCTATTAGCTAACCATATCACCATGCAATAAAAGAATTTGTGTTCACAATCGCATTATAGATTCTACAGTGGAAAACTGGAATTTCCGAGCGTTCCGAAGTTTCACCTTTGCGGGACGGGGAGATTTTTGCTTGGTTTGCAGCCATTAAGCATTTGTACGAGACAAATGATGTTTCAGCAGTTTCCGCATTGTGTTCTCATTGATTTGGTATGTACACCGTATGGAAGCGTTTCAGCATTAGGACGCAATTTTCGGGAACACCCAAAAACTGCTTGGTCGCCAATGTGTTAAAGATTATTCCGTTTTTCTCGGGCAAATGGCTCGTCCAACGCGGTTTTCAACTGCACACCCATCCACAAACCCGTATGCGAGCTTTTTTCTTTTGGCACTATTTTGTGTATAATATTTTATTTGTCATTTTGATGTGTCCACTGTATCTCTCGCCTCGTTATCAGAGATGTGCTAGTTTAGTTGGAGATGGGATAAGGCTGTCGCCACCGCGGCGCGCGGCGTGTTCCAACTGAGTTATCGTCAGAAAGGTTACTTGAAACTCAATGCTCTGTATGTTTAAAGTGAATTACAGTACTGAACACGCTCGAGTATTATCGTAAGCTTCCAGGCCAATAATGCTACATTGAATCGGCTTGACCGAACTGGCTTCTATATTAGTCTAACGATGTAACAACATAAAATATAAGTGCCTGGTAATAATGCAATAATATGCGCTATTAGTAAGATGAAAAAAGAATCTCTATGCTAAGTGCATAATACGCAAGCTACAATATGGGAAAATAAAACCTAAATAATAGTACCGAAATTTGCATAGTATGAACATACATAATATACTGACTACAACATAATTAAGGAAACCCAATCAAGCTTAAGAAGACACCTATAAGATAGATAAAAAAGTTGCTTCTCCGAACCTAAAGAATACGAAATGTTGATGAAAAGCCCGTCGATGTGAATCATATAATTACAAGAGGAACAAAACATAAAAAAAAACGTATAGGGAAGATATTGCGAGAAAGGTGAAAAAAGCGTATTTTTCTCCAAATGATCATATCTTTTCCATCGCGTTATGGTCAATTAAATTGATTTTGTATGAGCTGTTTTCTAGCTTATTCAAAATGGCGCACCTACGAGTGCATACGAAAAATGTAAAAATAAATAACTGAAATCAATAAATGTTCACGATTTCGCGAGCTATGAGAAAAAGGTCTTGTTTCAGCATCGGCCAATAATATCTCCAGCTCCCTCAAAATTTGCCGACGACATCTAAGACGGGGGGAGGTATACATTGAGAATTTTTCTCATCGAATTTTCTGGCAATCAGATAGTAGAGCTCAAGAGGAGGAGATTTTCTTGTATTTATTTTCTCTGAAACAGAGCTCCATCAATGGTAAGGCTATTTAAAGGAAGAATTCACGATGAAAAAGCAACCCATTTTAAATTAACCTAGGGATGGTGATTGGTACACGAAAGAAAGAAGAACCATGAGAAACGGCCCAGAACCCGAGAAATGGTACCCTTCCTTGCCCGTTGATTGAGCATTGATGCGACTCTCATCGCTGTGCCCTCTTCAACACTACGCTCTCTCAGCTATCTAATCACTCGCCACGTATTGAACTACGGCGAGTGATCAGATGATCGGTGGGCGGAGATCGCCGGACCCGCCAGCTTTGAGGCATGATAGGTCGCCGAGGTCAAATTTTTCCATGCGAATTGCGCGTCAGTTCGCACCCTCAGGAGGTCCGTGGGTCCTCAAACTAGGTCAGTTTCCCTTTCTTCGACCTTCATTCTAATCGTGAATTCCTCCTTTAAGTACTGAAAATGTTTGTAGTATGTCAGAAAGGCAGTATTCTATTTCAGTGGCTTTTTAGTTGAAATATTTTTATTTTGTGTTTTTTCATGACTCACAAAATTTCACCTTTTAACAACAGCATTTATTTGCAAAACTCTACAAACCCTATTCTTCCATTCAAACACTCAGCTTAAACACGAGCACTTCATTGAGATTGGTAAAATGGTGTGCTTTTCGATTCTACTGCTAGATGGAGTTTTCACATTTTTTTTCAGTTCGCACTGTCGGACATTCTGCTGACTCACGCTGAAACTTCTAAACTAGATTAGCTGTTGATTTTAACCTTTGATTTTTCAAAGACGTTTCGACCATGGAATTTCCTATGATCCTGTGTTAACTACATACACAGATAACCTTCCCTTCAGAAAGCGAGAAAGTGTCGGGTGCAGAACAAATACCACAACTGACGACGGCCTCGAAGTAAATCTGGGTAAAACGTTTTCAATAGTGATAGCTATTCGGTCAAAAAAAAAAAAAAAAAAAAAAAAAAAAAAAAAAAAAAAAAAAAAAAAAAAAAAAAAAAAAAAAAAAAAAAAAAAAAAAAAAAAAAAATTATTAGCCTGATAGAATATAAACCCACAAAACACTCCTTTCTTGGCAAAACACATTGCATTCTGGAGGCCCACTTGTTGTGCAGGTCCTCCACCCGACACTCTGTGTTTGAAGGCTGGGTTTTTGAAGGGGAGGTTATGTATGCCGTGTGGTCTTTGCGGCCTCACTGGTCTGCTCTCCTTGCCCTGTCGTGTTCGCTATGGTCGAATCTTTGTGGAGAAACAATATTCATTACTCAGCTTTTAATACTTTTCTCCAACAAGAACACGACTCATTAGACCTCCCCACAATTGTTCCCATTTATTATCTTCTGGATTCTGCGATCGTAATGGACGCGGCTTTCAATGGATGCCGTTGAAAAGTCACGCCACGACACAGCAGTAGGGATATACTAGAGCTAAATGCACAGATGAGGCGTAATGGCTGTTTTTTTGAGCGTAGTAAAATTGAAGATTGAAGAGTGCAGGCATCGAGATTTATACCGGGCAGATTTACACTCGCTGCAAACCACATGACGTCAATGACGTCAATAGCCGCATAAAAGTGGACAACACTCGGACGTTCGCTTCTCATTCTATTTTTAGCGCCATAATATCAACTCCTGAGAGGGTTACCCCATTCTTACAGTCACTTGTGTTGTTTATCAAGAATGCTGGGTTGTGAACAAAACTTTCGCCCCAGGCGGGACTAGAACCCGCACCTCTCGCTTTCCGGGCAAGTGCGCTACCAGTTACGCTACCGGGGCACCATTTCATTCCAACTCAGCTCTTGTGTTCTTTATTGTTTTACTTATCTGGGGCTTGTTTTGCACCTGGGCGTGCAATCGAGTGTAATTGGACTACTGATAGTAACTGAATCATCAGTGTGTCCACTTCCTTCCCACGGTGTGCCTCCTGTACGCCACCCGACCCAGCAGGCTTTTGTCGGATGCTCCAGCTCATGATCAAGGTCAACCGTCTGTTCTGCCAAGTTCACTGGCGAGAGTCTGGAGGCTGTGGTGATGGAAGTTCAGAGATCATATTGCAGAAAAAAAAGGGGGGAGGAACTCGTTTTGACCGTTTTTTTTTTCGCAAATTTCGTGTGAAGTGGTTGAAATTAGAACGCTTGCCATTTCTTAAAATAGGTTCCCCCTATCCCCACCTACAGTTGAGGGAAAAATGGGAGCGAAGTTGGACCGTGTAATTGGTCTCAGAATCAATTATTATAGAAGTAGCCATGGTGGTGACGGTGCTTGTGGAGGGTGGTGAGGGTCGTACGGCGGAGCATTCCAAGGCTGGTGGTGGTAGGGGTCATATCAAGCCTTGAGAGGGGGTCTTGAGGAAATTCAAATTTTTACAACGCCATGGTTGATCCTTTTGTGCTGAGCCATCGTTTCTATGGCGTTTCTTCAGGCTTTTTACTTTCCATCACCACTCGCAGCCGGTGCTCCCTACAGTACCTCAACACCTAACTTTTAACAGCAACTTCCAGCCCTGTCCGTTTCTAGTTTTACGTGACTGTCGCTGAGTCCTTTGAAGTCTCAACACCCTTTCGTCTTCAACCAAGTGTTTGACTCTATTCTTACTTCCTGCCCTACTGGTACATTTTTTCAAGTGCGCGCATGGTTACTTCTTTTCTGCCCCTACGTCATGACAGACTATGCCTCTTCCTTACCTCGCTTAGTCCATTCAACTCTTCTATTAGCTTTCATTGCCTGGTGATCCATCTCTGGTCCTTTCTCTGTGGGCGAATGCACGCACGAAGCTTAGCGAATGCCGAAGAGCGGTCCCTTCCTAAGACAATAAAGGATAAAGGATAAAGCATTTGCCGTTGATCAATCCCTTTTTGGGATGCGGCACGCATTCTACTTCCATTTGTACATTCGCAGTGGCATTTGAATGCGATGTGGCCTATACAATGACTTGCGGGGGCCAGCCGATGTACAAGTCAGTGTTTTATCCTCCCAGACAAGTCTGGTACCAATTAACCGACCCCGGAGGGATGGAAGGCTTGGTTAGGCCCGGACGAAGCACGACCCAGGATTCGATCCCGGACGCTCGCGTAGGTAAGCGTGCCACTTCCACCCTTTCTTTATAAGACACCGCCATAAAGCGGTGGTGGTGAGGTTTCGCTATGCAGCAAAATGAAGCTCTGGTAAATACCCATTTGACACGATTATGAAAAAAACTTAAAGTCTGGAGCGGCTAATGTTCACATTGTAAACCAAGTCTACCACTTCTTACTTTAACCTGGAAGGAATTGCATCCTCATATGCCTAGTTTTTTGGATTCCGCTGGCGGGCCAGCCACGAATTGAATCTTGTTATTGTAAAAAAGAAGATGAAAGAATATAAGGATCGTTAACAAATCTCTCGTCGTGCGAAGTGCACAGCAAATGTCGGGCTGAAAAACTATGATAAATATCTTTAACTCTTCATTTGCCCTCATATAACAACACTGTCATCTGTCCTAAGATTTCACTGCATCGCATTTCGGCTTAATGCTAGAAGTCTGATGTTCATTCAAGGCGCTATTGCCCTTGCTTCCCGAAGAATCAGAAGTTCCCCCTCTCAATATCTGAACCTCTTCTTAAGTAAACTAGAACTACCAATGCAATAGAATGTGGTCGGTTGAAATCCATCGTATTATTAGTTGGATCTGACTTATTCGGGAGTCCTTGCTGAGGTTTGGTTGGAACCTACCGTTTGTTCCTTCTGCCTTGGATACCCGTACATACCGAACACTCTTAATCAGTCCCACATACATTTAGAAGTACCCCGCTGTGGTCAACTGGTTTTGTAGAATATTACGCCCTTTTTAAGGTATAGGAGGTAGAAGAAAGTTACATGTCTTCATTCTTTCGATATCAATGGCATTCGGAGGCGCGCATAGCCAGTGTAGAACATCTACACCCTACTTGGGTAAGAGGGCAAAGTGGCTACTTGCGCTCCTTTTGTGCGCGAACCCACCTCACGACAACCTTGCGTAATACTCACATATGTCGGCAAAAATATTAGGCATTTAGCTTAAATAACTGAAAAGTCCTATCCGCTGTTGTGGCAGTGGCTGGGCCAGGATGGTTGGGGCAGCCTAGTAAATCTCACAATGAGCAGTAGCAGGTGCAAACGCGTATCTTCTTTACGTCTCTTGAGGCCTCTCCATGACTTGTAAAACTTTATTACTTGTAAACTTATAACTTTATTAGGTCAGCGTTGCGACGTCTTTGCCTTCGTCAGAGCCTGAAATGACCAAAAAACATATGATTTTCTCAAAAATGAACAAAAAATTTCACAAGACTAGTAAACCACCCAACAGTAATGATCAGCAATAGCATGACTGGCTCTCCTTTGAACTGCATGTGAAGTTGCTCCACGGTTGAGTTGGCTGCAGGGTGATCAATGACTACCACTACCACCCTTTAGTCTTACGGAAGGACAAAATTTATACAGGCTGAGAAAGGTCACGACTTCACTGTCTCACACACTACTCCTTCTTATTCATTAGGAGAGTTTAGCAGTATTTCGGAACTCCTCCAACGTCTTGCGCGCTGTGACCTCGGGCTCTCAGACCCGAATGACCATCATATGCCAAATTTAGTGCCAGCATGATAGTGATTTCGCTGGGCTTCGAGCGGGGTATGGGCTTGGAATCCTCTAAGTTCTTCCAGATGTTCCTTTATCCTATTGTATTTCCAAGCTTTAGCATTCTAGTGAGGCTTCAAGCAGCACAAAGTTGAAAAAAGTCGAACTTGAGCCACCTTTTATGGGCATTTTATTGCTGCCCATAACTTTTTGCGATCTTAAACGACGCATCTACGGCCATTTTCATGTTTAATAGAAAACATCGCAATAGACGAAAAAAGAACCGAGATTGACATTTGAACCACATGGTGGCACATGATGAATTGGATTAGAACAAATGTTCCCCAGAACACGTCGGACCTTTGAAATAAGAGGCTTGGAAATTTAAGAGCGAAAAAAGCACGGCTTGGTCAAATCAAACGGAGAACTTAAATTGTTAATCCAAGCTCATCCCCTCCTTCATTGGTCATGGCAGTCGAGCGTCTGTCAAGATGTCTTTGACCATGGGTTGGGGTGAACTTGGAGGAGCAAGAACCTGTTAGTATCTGAATTGAGAGTGACCGAGACAGTTTGATAAGCTGTAAGAACAGATTGGGAGCTCAAAATGTGTTCTAAAGCAAAAGAGGCTCCTAACTCCAGTAAAGCTTTTTGAAATAAATTCTGGAATCCCGGAATAGTGGGATTCATTGTGCTCACCCGGAGGCTTTGGGACAGCGCTATAGCTATTATGCTCAGACATTTTGCAGTGGATGGTGCAAGTAGCAAGTGAATTGCAATCTTTGTTGGTTTTTTAGAGATTTGAAAAATCTCACCAGCTGGTATTGTTTTTATATCAGAATCCCTTACGTCCACTCAGCATGAAAAAATGAAAGGGGATTTTCATGGAAAGGCATAGGAGAGGGATTATTTAGGAATTCTCCCCACTTATAGTACCTGATACTGGGTGAGGAAGGAATAAGTGCTAGAAATTAGAACCGCCTTGAAGCATTTTGTCACCCCACCGAATTTCTTATAAGCACGCTCAACCTTCTGAAAATCGCTCATCATTTTCTAAGGGTTGACGAAGATGACCGAGTAACTAAATCCATCGTCTTCATTAGCGCAGCTCAGAAAATCCCGCGCTAGCCTAACAGCCAAGTCGTCGTATAGGCTGTTCAAAATGCCAGTACAATTCTGAATAGAACAAGGATTCTTGGCGCATTCCAAAAAGGGGATTGATAAGCGCCGAACGCTTTCTCCTTTAGCCTTCGTGTTCTTATGATGTTGATGGCAATCGAATGCATACCGAATCCAAAAGGGACTCATCAGGACTGGGTTCTCCATTCATCATCGTTATATATAGCCCACGACTTCTACTACATGCTTTTACTGCCGTAGCATCTTGAACGCGATGTGCCGCCAAGTCACTTGGATGCAATCTATAGCATCTGCCGGCCTTATATTTTCTGGCACAAAGCAACTCTTTCTGCATTCGCGATTTCGAAAATGGTGCCAAACAGTCGGTCATGGGCTACAGTTTTTTTTCTAGTGATGTGTTTGTAACTTACTTTCCGAGGGCTCATGCTCCCGAAAAATGGTCTTGCCAAGTCTATGAAGTTCTTATTCAGTATTTCCAGTAGATGATATTATGAGAAACTGCCGGTGGAATGCGTGTAGACATCACACAACCACCCCAATCATAATCCTTTCCGTGATTGGGTGGTTGGGTCCGCGACTGCAGAAGTAATGCCCTGCCGTGACTCGAATAAGCGCGGCAAGATCTCAGGATCTGTATCA
>MU895041.1:0-11509 GCA_036418205.1 Ostertagia ostertagi
TTGTCTGGGAGGATAAAACACTGACTTGTACATCGGCTGGCCCCCGCAAGTCATATAGGCCACATCGCATTCAAACGCCACTACGAATGTACAAATGGAAGTAGAATGCGTGCCGCATCCCAAAAAGGGATTGATCAACGGCAAATGCTTTATCCTTTATCCTTTAATAAAGCTTGAAAGAAAAGCGTTGCAGACTTTCTTTCACCTAAACAGCTGATTCAATAATAACCACGATAAAGGTGTCAACTAGTGGTAGATAGATTTTTCTTCGTTGTTTACTTCTATTGGTTAATTTTTAAGCGAAATAGTCGCGCTACTAGTAAAGCTTGGGCGATTTATAATCGAGTTTTATAGCTAACATTTCAGTTAACGGAAGAAATCAAAGCACATTCCGCAAAGCAGATTAATGCGTTCATCTATGGGAAAGAATCTTTCATTCACTCACGTTCCAATTGTCGCTGACACGAATATCTGAACAAATCGAGTGGAGGCACACACAAGCACTGCAATCAGGCAAGGCGATGGTAGTTCGGTGTTATCCTAAAAGGTGTCGCTTCAATAGTAAGTTTTTTTTCTGAACAAGCATGTAACCAAAAAAAACCGGAATGTCTCGAGAACGCTAATTAATGTGAAGCGCTATCGCAATATACGGTGGCATCCTCTACGGCTAAACCTAGGAGGGGGCAGGAACTACAAGAAAAATGAAAATCGCTAATGCCTGCTAGAGTCTCTAGTCTTGCACCTAAGGCTTAGTCCCGTTCTGAAGTTTAGAGAAGGGAATTTCAGCAAATTTCCAATGCACTCCCACCACAGTGCCCCCATATCTTGCGATAGCGCCTATTGTGGTTCTATCGCCTATAATATTTGTAAGTGAAAAAGGGCAGACAGCCATTAGAAGTCAACAAACCTCCATTGCTGACGCCTTGAAGTACGTCGTAGTTTTCCTCGAAGATGAATACAATTGCCAAAAATCCTAATATATTCAGCAGTAATGCAAATAAAGCGGGGGTGTTATAGATGCTCAGCCGAAGAAATGGCAAAGCCGGGACTCCATCTGATCCAAGAGGCGTGAAAAGCAGCTGGAACGCTGAAAACCACCATGAAGATTTCAAAAAATAAGCAAAAAGCGAAATACACCAAACCGTAAATAAATACTAAGAATAATAAACAATAGAACCAAATAAGATGGTAAAGCATCTTTAACATAGTAGTGCACTATGCCTTCTAAGCAATTGCAAGAAAGGACAGAAGCAGTTTGGAGTGACCCCTAGAGGAGAAGGCGCCGAAGAATAAGCTCATAGGAAAATCATCATGCCTCTTGTTCAGTAACAGACCTGGTCCAATGAGCGTTCCAGTAGCGATTCCACCGCTCACAAAGGCGATGGCGCGTGTGCGATCTTGCCTGGATGATGACGTAGCCACGTAAGCCCTCAGGAGGGTCATGTTTCCTGAAATATATACACTATTTAAGTCTCCGTAGTCAATATGAGTAGTTTAACTTGCGCACTAAGAGCTTCAATAAGGGTTTTTAAGGATTTCCAGATAGCATTCTTGCGAAAACGCGTTGAGTTCAGAGCTGACTAAGAAAACTTCATAATGCTCGGTTTTACAGCACATTTCGGCGTCTTTTTCGGTGGGAAGAACCCTGGTGTGGACGACGTATGTTGTAAGATACCCCTTCCTCACCCCCACACCTTACTTCGGTGGACACACTTGCAACTCTGCCCAGAAACTTCAAAAGTATCTTGTAATTTTGCTCTATAGAAACGGCAAATTTTCAAGACACCTCCATATTTCGCAAAATTCCACAGAATTTTTTCACTTCCCTAAAAAATAAGTTGGTTCTATGGAATAAAACACCGGCGGCGCGGACGCATGCGCGTACGCGTGACGTCACTTTGACGTGACAGCACGGCGAGGGGATGAGCAACGAGCAAGGTTTAACATGAATACTTCAATACATAACGTTTTGCGCATTCTATCGTGCTCTTACTTAAAGGCAAAAGTCGGGCCTCAATAAGGGGTATTATGGCGATTGAAACTGAGTATAGAGATGCGAAGTGGAACGACAGTGGAGAAAAAACTGAGAAAAACCGTCGACAAGGCCGTTAACAAAACCCTCTTTCCCACTAGCAGTGAAGGAGGCTGGCTTGGGGAAAGAGGCACGTACAAACAAGTTTTCTGGAGATGTCAGTCGTTCTATCGGTTGATACGGCAATCAACCTAGCTGATTTCACACGTTATGCCAGCCACGCACCACTTCCGGAGGTGGGCGGTCCTGGATTGACCAGGCGGCCCTGGATTGAAACCGAACGCCCCGGGGCCTTAACGGGGTTTTTCAAGGTGGGAAGTTGCTGCAATGTGTGCAGCTACCCACATACAACCTCCAGGCACGGGAATTACTTCTCTAGCGTGCCTGAGCCCGACCTTTGCCTTTAAGTGTGCCTGCGGATAGTTACAGAGAATGGAAATATTGTCTTTTCTTTTTTATAATAAACTTCGAGCTAACGCCGCGCTCACTAAGGGTTACATACTAAGACGTTTATTTCCTGCACATCCACAAAAATTCCCATATTTTTGAGAGGCGCCGAGATGTGTACCCATGCAGCAATTTAACCTCATCGCTCCTCCGGCACTACAGATTGCACTGGTTGGTGAGATGTCAGCATTCCTTCTACTATTCAAGCGAAGTGACAGCGACGCTGTCTGTCAAGTTTCTCGTCGCACTTGCCGCGGCTGTGACGTCACCGGCACGCGCTCGCGTCCGCGCCGCCGGTGAGCTTTTCTCTCCCACCAAAGTTCCCTCCTAATTTCCCAGAAAATTCGATTCTGAATACTAATATTTTTCCAAAATCCAAAAAAGGGTCTTACTAGACAACTGATTGCCCACGATCTTTTTCATCTTTACTACTAATACATTCTATAATTTTTACGAAACCGAACAAGCATATAGGTTTCTGTACCTGTTCCACAGCCAGCAATAAATCGTGCTACCATCATAACAAAGACGGTATTAGATGGTTCGAAAATATCAAGCAGAAAGTAGAGAAAATTGCCCACCATCATAAATGCGAAACCAGCTAGAAGAGGTATTCGAACCTGTAATTCTGCGATTCATGTTTGAAATTTAAGATATGAACACCAAGATCTGCAATTTCAACAATCAAGAGCTTATGAACGTTCCCGTGGGAATACTTCAGAAATATAATGGCATAAAGCAAGCAAATAGGTTGTGGGAAAATTTTCACGACACTTTGAAATTTTCTTCGAAATGTTCTGCACGCTTCAGGGAGGTTAGAAGGATAGGGTTCTATGATGAGACACTCAGAAATATTGGAGTTCAATTAGATTTTCCGAGGTCAACGTCTGCTATAGAAAGAGTGATCTCTGGATATGTCCTGAGACTACTCTCTCTTCACAAGTACCCTCTGAACGTCAACGCAAAGTAGACGGCCCAACAAATCAACATCAAGATGGGCTCTAGGACTATTTACCGCGTAACTGCTTCGCAGGTTCGCTAGGTGTGGAGGTCGCAACTTTTTCCCTGTCAAAGACGAAATTCGGATTCCCCAGAATTCACCCCTGCATCATCTGCGCGCCGAAATGTGCACAGGCATCTTCTTAACTCCTTCGGGTAGAAGAAGCACTTCGGCCTGGCTGTTAGGGACAAGAAGCACGTGGTCTCTTCAAGTCACGACGGCATGCACCATCGGCTGGGTACCCATTGGCAGGGTTACATGTGTTTCTAGGAAAAACCCAGTTTGTACCGAACGGAGGTCTTTGTGCTGGTGGAACACACGGGAACTAGCCCACTGAGAGCTGCTAGCAGCTGTAAGTATGGACACACTGGATGGCTACCGTAAGCAGTTGGATAAGGTGGCGGCAAAGCTGAAGAACAAAAAGGGAAAAGTTACAATAGGGTCACGACTTCTCCTACAACCCGAAATATTACCTGCTCTATTCGATTGCTCCAAAATCCAAACAGAGGTGCCATTATACATTGTCCAAAACTGTATAACGCCGTGATGTGGCCGTATTGAGTTTCCACTGCTTCGGGATTTAGCTATGATATGAATAAACGAATTAGGAAGGAAATGGTGAAGCAACACATGCTCAAGCCTACCTTCCGTAAGTAAGGCCACATTGAATTGGAGAACATGTTGAATTGAGCAGCTTGAATAAATGCACATCCACCAGCAAGGTAGATGGATGCCCATGGAGTTTTAGATTGTGTTCCTTGTTTGAATTTTGATTTATCGGCTTTACAATCAACCTTAAAGGAATCCTTTAAGAAAAAACCATGTTTCAATTTTCGGCTATGAATCACTGGCTTGAGACTCAACTTCGCACTAGAAGAATGAAAAGCAGCAGAGTAAGCGTTCAAGAGTTTTGAAGAAATTCGAAAACAGGAGGGCTCCATGCGTGCATAAGTTCCGCCGCATCTGTCATGCAAAAATTGGTGGCGACGGGCTTCCACATGTTTCGGGTTGCTCACTTAAAACTCTCCTGGCTTTTTGTTATTTGGCATTCAGCATCTCACAGTTCTACTCCATTCGTATATTCCTATCGAGCTTTAACCCGATTTCTTTCATTGCGTCGCCTGATACGTAGCCGGCCAAAGGCCAACTTCTTTCCATGCCTCGCCTTTGGCTCCGCCCGAATTACCTTCGATTGTCCATAGAGTGTAGTTTTGTACGTTTGTTTCTCTTCGGAAACCGAATCTTCATGCGTGAAACTTTGTGTGCTGTTTCCAGTGATCACAGCTGACACATTCATGTCAAGAAAGAATGCAAGAATTTTCCGCGAAAGATTCGAGCAAAGCATGCGGTAATTTTCGGCGAATTATCCTTTCAAAAGCATGATCACACCGCGCGCAGGCATGGCGCTTTTAGGTCATTGATGTCATTCATAGAATGCATTTAGAAGCGGTCCCAACCATAGCCCCATCGCGGTGAGGAGTCTAATATACTAATGATGTCATCAAAGCTGCACCGCCCTCCATCTATCGTGATAATTGCCTTCAAGCGTTATAAGCAAAAGAGAAGATGTAATCAGCACAATGGGGAACGGCACTGAGGAAAAAGCACCGATGATGATCAAAGGAATATTGTTAACAAAAAGTTTTTCGTCCCTTGACCTTGAAAAGTATTCCAGAATAAAGTGCAGAGATAAACGAAACGAAATAAACGAAAATAATATTTAAGAAAGCCTCGACAATTCACCGAAAAATTTGACATGTACTACTGTGCATCAATTATGCACCAAATATAAAAAGGTACAGGAACAATTAGTGAGTCATTGAGCTGACCATCCTTCGAGCACACCCACTTCCAATGTGCATGTAATATATACGACAAAATTCTTCAAAATTAGCTCCATTTGTGCCTTTTCAGATGAGATTGCCAAGAAAGCTCAAGTGATCCGCTCATAGAATGGAAGAATTGCTAGGGCTGATCTAGTTGCTACCCACAGGGACAGGTCAACAGATAAGCTCGGCCCGCAGAAAAGACGTGTACACTGTTATATTCGCTTTGAAAGGCTGAGCTCAGAGCTGTCATATCTGCTAGAATTCTCTGAGCGGAGCCGTCAAGCAGAAAAGTGCTGTGAGCGGAAGGTTGTATATGAACTCTATTACGAAATTCTTCTCATCAGGGGCATAGCTAGAAAGGCTTTTGACATCATCATCACATCAGTCCTACAAATGATTTCGCGGCGAGCTTGTGTCCAGGTCATGCGCATTTTCGGTAAGGCTATCATGCATACATGAGGTATGCAAAAACATCATACTCTGTTTGAGGAAACCTTTAGCAGATAAGTAAGGTCGTGCTGAGCTTGGCGTCCGAAGAGAATGCGACGGTTAAATTGCATTTTATTTGGAAAAGTAACCTGTCGTCACTTGGCAGGCACCTGGAACCACCATAATCTCATGTTCGCCCATGATGAAGTATACAATTTATGCCCTTCGATTTTATATACCCATGTGGGGTGGGCAAAAATTACGGCAACAAGATAAATTAATCATAAAAAAGCCATTGTGGCCATAAAGACCCAACCTAAATACCAGCATAATGGAGGGAGCTTATCGAACCGATTAATACTTATAGAAAAGCCGCTTTCTGCGTTGATGCATAAAAGTGCTCCCGAAAACTCATCGTCTCCGTTGGGTAGAATTTGTAGTCGCGCAAAAGCAGTATAGCGCCATTCCTGGTCAGTTATTGTATTACTAACCATGGTATTACGGTATTGCTTAGCATAATTGACCTGAAGGTGGCGCTATTCTGCTCTAGCGGTTATGACTGAACCTTTGAGGAAGTCGATCTCGTTGAAACGTCAGGCCACTAATAAAGGCTCCACCTAAAAGCCATGTTGGCAGGAGACAGGAGAAGAACCTTGTAATCCCAATAATGCCGATATTCTCGAAGAGAAAAGTTGGATTTTGCTGTACAATATTTGAGTTGAGAATCTATACCCATAATTTTTTGAAGATCAATCGTTTTATGAAGATCGACTAAGGAGATCCTATTCAGGAACGAATATTTCTATCCAAGAATTATGTAAAATTGTTGACTATAATGTGGTAAGTGAAAAAAAGAATACCTGCTGAATTTTTTTGCTCATACCCTCAGTGATGATCATAAAACAATTAGAGCAGTCGACGGAACGGGCAGTCGAAAATGTGGAGTGTTTTTAGCATGGTTCGCTATATGCAAAGTTTTAGTGACGGTTATGTTAAACGAGTCCATAATCGTGGCTCAAACGCAATCCTGACTTTCAATGGCATCAGTGATCAATGATCCGATTGCTCCACTAGAGTCCAGGGAGTGTTGGTCACTTACTTCGCTCCCAAAACTGCAAAAGGAGGCTACCAACTACCACTGCGAAAAAATGCTTCCTTTGCACCAAAAAGGTGGACTTCACAATGAAAGATTCATTTATTATTCGCATATTCTACTTTATGGCTCGGTGAGAGCATGAACTCTGACGTGCAAAGAGTGAGAGTGATGATTGTGTAATGCGAAGTTGAGCAGGACGGGGAGACGGGCGAAGTCCTATTGCCTGAATGGAACGCCGGCTCTACTTCGCCGCTACACTGAAATGAGCTAGACTAATTTGGGCATCTCGAATCGGAACTGAACGTTCCTGAAAAGACTCACGCTTTGTCAGTGGCGTGGTGGCAAACCTCCTGTACGGCTCGTTACACATAATTAACGTTATGGCTGCTATACAGCCATGTGATCCGACCAAAATGCACGCATAATTTCCAACATCTAGGATATAAACGAATACATCAGCACATAAAGATGGTAAAAATGGTAAAGACTCTAGCGCCAATGTAATTGGGACGCCCCATATCTCGACCCCTCCGTTCGAAGCCTCAGGCGTCTGGGATGCGACAACCCTCGGGGGGACAGCGAATGTTGCCTGAGTACTATGAGACCATACAGCTTTTTGGAAGGTTTTTGTTGACCTGGGCAGGTTTGAAGCCATTACTTTAAATCCTGATGATTCCAGTAAGAAAAGGGGAATGGTGAAAGGCACTGCTCTCAGATGGGAGAGTACTCGGTGTTCTACTAGGTTTTCTCTTCCACTGTTCACAAGTATCAGAGAACTCAATGAGTAAGGCTTTGTTGCAGCTCGAACTAATTGGTTATTCGCGAAATGCCGCGTTTGACTTTTTACTTCTTTACGTTTTGGCTCACAAAATCCAAAAGCGTATATCTCGGTTCAAACAGAAGCGTTTTTGCTCAAAATAAAAACAATTACAATCCCCAAACCTTTGCCTATAGAAATGAGTTAAAGCATCCGGATGTTGGAAGTGCTGGAGTTCTGTGAGCTAAGAACTCGGCGAAGGTCGTTTCACCACCATGTTGGGTTTCAATGCTCAATCTCTCTAAGTAGACCTTCCAGATGGTTGGAAAAGTGATAGTTGGTAGGCAATAGGTCTAGTGTGTGAAAATTGCAGCACAATTTCGTAGCTCAGCTAGTTCAACTTGGAAGTCCGAGATGGGGTTGTGCACAGTGGGTAGAAGAGCCGGCGGCACCCAATTTTCGACTTCTTTGGGCTTTTTACCCTCACCGCTATGTTTGGAAATCTTATGTCGGTTACGCCCAATTCAGAAGCAGCCTGTTCAACAGTTTCATGCAGATTTGGTTGGTCAAAACCCTCAGCTGATCTTTATCAGTCTCCGATATCACTAATCTCCTTCGAAGCTTTCAACATCGCGAGAAAGACATTTTGAATTACGACTGCACAGCGTATTTTTTGTGGACTCAGAACCAAATGCTCAGTTGATATCGCAACTTGCTTCCGCACATTTCCGAGCAAGTTTGAGGGAAACAATAAACTACAGTGCAAAGCATACTGTTGAGAACATCCCGAACAGCCCAATACTATTTTTCGGCTTTCAAATTAGCAGTGCGAAATGCATGAATAATTCTTTTTGCTTGAGCTCTGCTACTGGAAAGAAGGGTTGCGAAGAAACGATAGTAAGCTGTCGAATAAAAGTATGCCACACCAGCAGCCAATTCTTCATGGCACCAGCCAGATAACAAGCTTGTATACTTCTAGATGGCCACAACTTCCAAGAGCCTTGACACTCTTCGCATTCTGAAACGAGCCATTTTCTTCACTTCGAGGTACTGGACTAGTAAGGTCAAGATCGAGTGTACCTCGACATCAAACTAGGCCATCCATAAACGTCCAACGGTTGTGCGATACACCATTGTCAATAATGGCTCACCCCCGATTGATCGCCTATGGATCGTTCAACAGTGAAACATGTTCGTTGACTAACGTGGTAACCTCGTCGCGCACCGAACACTGGTAACAAACATAGCAGCCGCGTGACGAATCGGTGCAATCATACTGAAGACTGGAATAGCTACCTGGAATTCTTTGCTGCTTCTATTTCTGTGAAAATAAAGTTTTATTTAGTCTATGACGCTTCGAATTATTGCATTAACTAACGATACGAAAATAATTTCATGCTAACGATTTTTCTTCCGGCAAAAGCACACTGAGGCAGAACTCCTTCGGCGACTTCTTGGCCTCTAGCGTTTCCCTGACCAAAAAGGGTTGCCCTCGAGCGTTTTTCAGGCAGCAACTGCCTCATTTGGCTCACTCAGTCTCGACGACGCGTTCGCAATCCTCTTCTTGATATTGTTTTCCAATATGATTCCAAATTTCACCGTTAATTTGGCTTTTTTCACCATTGACAGACATACTTGGCAAAGTTTACTCTAGGTTCATTATCACTTCATTATATAAACCAGAACTTTGGTGTGTCGGTTTGTCGTGTGTGTGTCGTTCTGTCCGTCCGGACCAACCGCTCACAAAACCAGGGAGTACGAAGGGCAACACTTCGTGATGTTGATGTCATGATCATGACACCCACAGCGGCTATATAAACACCGATCGAGCACACTCAGTCTCATTCTACATGGTGCTGCCGTGGCAGCCGGATGAGCGGGGGGGGGAGGGAGGGGTAGAGGGAAGGGGGCAAGAAAGGGGAGGCTGGAAGGGAGGGGAGAGAGGGAGAGAAAGAGGGAGGGAAGGGGGAGAGGAGAAAGGGAGGGAGAACATGGCGCTGTCATGCGCCGGAGAGGAGGGTATAAGGAGGGGGGAGGTGGGGAGGAGAGACTGAGAGAGAACGACCGTTTTTAAGAGTAAGGTCTATATTCAGGGGAGGAGAGACTGAGAGAGAGAACGACCGTTTTCAAGAGTAAGGTCTATATTCATGTTGACGTATTATTCTAACCTGATGTGGTGATTGTGATAACACCCACAATGGCTACAAAAACACCGAACGAGCACACTCAGCCTCATTCTACATGGTGCTGCCGGGGCAGCCGGAGTCGGCGGGCGGTAGAGGGGAAGGGGAGCAGAGGGGGAGGGGAGAGAGGGAGGGAAGTGGGGAGAGGAGAAAGGGAGGAGAACATGGTGCTGCCATGCGCCGGAGAGAAGGGGTATAAGGAGGTATAACACATTCAATAGTGAGGTGGTTAATGGAGTACGTCATGCTGCTATTCCGTGGTTCCTCCCTACCCTGTGATGCGCGCGATAGCGGGCGGAGCAAACCTGGTTAGATTATATTAGAGTAATATACGAATCCAAAAGTTGAAGTTCCTTTACAGAACTGCATTTGCGATTGTCAGTGACGCCTATGTAACCTATTGTATATCTTTTCTAACCATATCTGAGATAGAGATATGTAGATGTGTAAAACACGCAACCAATCACATTACTCACCTGAATACAGAGGTAGAGAAGAAAGCGCCTCTGCATAAGTCTTGTCTTTAGGGATAAATGTTCGTTTTTTCTTATAAAATGGAACGATAAAGGCTACCCAAGATGCAGACATCAGAAGTGTAAGGATGTCCAGTGACACAACTGTCACAATAATCGGTGTCGCTCTTGTTAAGGTGAAAACTTGAACTTGAGGGAAGAGATATAACGGATTTGGCACATGAGTATTCCTGAAGTGAGTGGATAGATAAATAAAAAGGTCATGGACAGTATTTGGGTATACGCCATGCACTTGAGTTTCTCCAAATATCAAGACACAAGACTTTGAAGTTTCTATAGTAGTTTCCAAACATTGCTCATTGAAAAATCTGCATGATAACACTTTTGGTCTTTTGCCCTACCGTGTACATGGAATCCCCCATTTTGATAAGAGACATCGTCCATCAGATAAAGTTAACTTGATACGCATACTGGCATGCACTAGCGGTTGACAGTCCTTTCGGAACAGATTCTCGTCCATTGTTTTTTCTTACTTACGAGTTTTCTTACTTCACATGTTCCTGAATTGTGCATCCTAGTCCTTTCGAATCCCTGAGTTCTGAAGAACCAACAGCTTCGAATGAAAATCCTTCGGTCAATCTCGGGCTAGTTCCTTTCACCATGCAATAGAAGCTTCGAAATGTACGAAAAGTTTCGTCGAGTACTTTCAACCGCTAATGTATGATATACCCTGCCTCTCAACAAACGAGAAGACCGTCGGGTGCAGACCATACACCACAACTGACGACGGCCTCATAGTAAACCTGGGGAGACGGTCAAGAGTCCCCCTCGACCGCCGCGCCAAAACTAGGTCACCGCGCGCGACGTCGCCGGCGTTTCTGCAGTTTGAAACATGGCAATTGGCCAAGTTTAGGACCCGCCTCTCTAGACGATCGATACAACACTTTTTTGTTCCGTCTGTGTAGTCCCCATTTCTGCATTTGTTTTTGCTTAGTCCTAGCAAATTGCCACGTTCCAACTTGTAAACCGGTAGCCGCCGCGTGCGGTGACCTACTTTCGCTTGCGCGGCGACCTCAGGGGGACTCTTGTCTCGCACCCGTAAACCTGATTAGTGGTGAATCATAGTGATAGCTGATTTTGGTAAATGATAGTTGTAATTAGTGACAATGATGGAATACAACTGCAACAGGCTAATCATTTCATTGGCAGAAAACATTTGCATTTTGTGGAGGCCGTCGTCACTTGTGGTGTATGGTCTGCACC
>MU895042.1:0-11098 GCA_036418205.1 Ostertagia ostertagi
CGTACATACTGGCGCAACCCGAGCGCATCCCTGCTCCATGCTGCCAGGTAAGCGCAACTTTCAACAGATGCGCCCGGGAACACCCATTGGGCTGCGTTGATAGCAGCCCTCTCGGAGTCCAGTATGACGCGCAAACCTCTAGCTGCGCTGCTGATCTAATGAAACAACTTAATTCTGATGGTACTTGAATAATTGGAGCTGTAAAGTATTGCGCAGCTTCTCCGAAGCATACTGGAGAAACTGCGTGCCGTCAGGACGTCGTGAAAATCGTTGAGACACATTGGACATCGACACACGCTGACCGTGCAGCTCGCGGCGTTGAGTATCTGAATACATACTCGTGCTGCTAAAATTCCATGAGTGCCTTCACTGGCATTGAAGTCGATGTCCTCGGCGATTTCCTGCCTTGACGTTCTGTCAGCATACGAAGGTATGGCTGACACATTTCGGCACTTCTGAACGGTTTATCTGTCAATCTCATCCCGAGAGTTATTTTAAGATGGAACCGACATACCTTGTATACCACGCGCGTCGCCGCATCTTGCGTAGACTTCCATGGTACACAGACGTGCGACAGGCGACAAAGATCCCAACGAAGAAGCTTCCATCAGTCATCTTTAATCGTAATATGAGATAATGGAAGCATCCACCACGGTACTGAATATAGGGGTGTGTGAACTTAGAATATAACAGTATACGGTAAGCCAATTAAGGGGTTACTGTAATGTGCCTCGCCCTCCTCAGACCTGCCTGTGGGGTGGCCTCAATTAATTGCTTGCGCTGACCGCTGACCTCTTCCTGACTTTCGTCAAACAGTATATTAATTATCAACGTCACGATACATCATCATGTATGCTCGATAATTTGCTCTTTTGAAACAACACGTTGGAAGTATTCCCTCAGAATCGGAATTTGAACAAATTCAAGCCATTTACATATTGTTGCATATTCGAAATTTCTTACTGAAGTGAGCTTAATTTGCCCGCTCTTCTATCCAGTGAATCCACACAGTATGTATTGAATTACGTCTCGCGGCAGCACAAAATATCAGAGTGCTCAAGAAGATTTAGCCTTTCATTTATTCCAAATTATTTCAAGATGACAAACAATATTGCCAGTGCAACATAGCTATCCATCGATCGTAGGTAGGGTAGTGGATGGAGCCACAGTCAATCGTGAATCGTGCGTCTGCCGGACCAAGAGTGGAATCGGATCTGCTGACTTATGACAGTGGGGTCTAGTTAGTGTTTACTTTGGAATTCAATAAGTTTACTTTGTAGGCAGCGCATTGAGGGGAGAGGTGTGTCGCTGTGTTTTTGAAAGAGATGAATGTTGCGGATGGGATTGCGCCATTGCAGAAATTTGCAGAGGTCAAATAGATAAAATCAGAGCATCTGTTGTTTTTTTTTCTACGGCAGATCTTAAAATACAAAAAAAACAAAAAAACGTGAGCAGTGAAGCAATATTGCTTCTCGAGATGTGATCAATTCTCACACATACTGATCCCTCCCACAAGACTCCCTCTGGACGGCAGCTTTGAAGGGGAAACTCAGGCGAAGTAGGAATTTACCAACTGGTTTCCGGAACACTAGAAACTGCCACGGTGCTGAGGGTGGCGGTTGATTCAGATTTAGAGAATACTACTATCAAAACGGAAGCACCTATGAACGCGCACGAATGAAACGATACTGGTTTTCGGGATCTAAAGCGTATTTTTTCTGCATTTCGGCTTTGTTATGTGTTGTTCGCATGGTAATTTACTAGGTGGCGTCTCGATAATCAAGATGGTCTGTTTAAGCGGAAGGTGTCGAGGGAAGGAGGTCCACGCACAAGGCGCGAAGCGGTTGTGTGGCACAATGTTATGGGTACTTACCCGGAAAAGTGTTTATACCCTTCTTAAGACGTTTCAGCGGTTTTTGAATATTTATTAAGGTAGACACAAAGAAACAATTGGTGCCGTCTAGCCTTGTCGGCGTTGTTGAGCAAGGTGCCCGTTAGGGCGGTGCTTGAGCTCACGACCACCCAACATGTGGTTCACTTGTGGGTGGTCAACGGAAGGGTTACAAATGAACAATGAAAGGTTACAAACAGAGGGTCGCGAGGAGTACACGACACTTCCCACGCCAGCAAGCATAAAAATTGTTTTACGTTTAAACAAAATAATATCATTTCCCTAATTGCTGCTCGTTTGATCGGCGTGGTCGTTGATGAAGTTGGTCGTAGCATTGGTTGGTCGGATAGATGTTTGATCGGGTAGTGTTCGTTGACATGAAGTTGGTCGTGGCGTTGGCTGGTCGGCTTGAAGTCTTGCTAGATTGTAGGTAGTAGTGGAGGTAAACAGCGTAGTGAATGTGGAGAGTTGTGCGAAGCGGTGGAGTGGTGTAGTTGATGTCAAAGGGATGTATAGAGGTGAAGTACTTGAATTTAATACTTTCTTTCGTTATGAAAGTGTCTGCTATCACCGGACGTAAGGAATTGTGAGGTTGGCGACATATTCCGCACGTGACCTTACACGTCGCTCTCTCTGTGCCGGTTTTAAGCGCTGCCCACAGAGTCCCATCTTTGATACTTGAAACGTCGTGTGCACGTGTTTGAAAATCGTGGGCAGCGCCCGCTCGGGTGAAAATCAACCTTCTCTTTCAGAGGCAAAATAACCAGGAGAAGCAGTACTTCCAGAGCAGGCTTTTAACTATTGAAATCTTCGAGAGGATTCTGGTTAGACGATAACTTGCCGAGTGTAGCTTCAAACTGATCGATCCGAGCAGATATGAGCAGCAGTGAATTCGTCGAATTTAATACGAATAAGGTCGCTTTTATGATTGAGAGTCTTGAAAAGCTCGGTCTGGAGCTGGTCGTCGTCGAGCAGTGGATCGTATTGGGCCATATTTTTGGCTTTTCGTCATCCATATGGGCTTTTATATGGGTGCCTCTTTGTTTATAATTCTGTGCCCGTCTTGGCATACTGTAGCTCCATACACTTATGTTTCAATAGAGGATATACACCAATGTAGATTATGAATAAGTGAAATAGGATTGATGATATGAACCAATGGTTGAAATGTTGGTCAATTTTGATATTGACTTACATAATTTTTCACTCGCCGCGTAGCGGCTACAGTTCGAATGCTAATCCATACCACTTTCAAGATGGTAAGTGCGAATTTTGCAGTTTAGGTTGCGATAATTGGGAGTTTTCTTATCAACACTAATTATTGGGTCAAACACAGGTTACACCTCCTGGTAGCGTTACAGCTAATGCCGACATCAGCGTTACTTTCCAATATTTCTTCATATTGTTCAAAAGCGGTTGAATATCTGGTATCCTTAAACTTTGCAACCAGTGGAAAGGTTGCGATACGTAGGTATCTTTTCATTAAAGATACTGTTGCTATTTCTCATTTCATGGAAGGTTGAGGTTCTTTCCATTACTATATTCTTTTGCTTACCATCACAGATCGTGTGGCAGTTCTTTCGAATAATGGCATAATTGAAATTTCGGTTCACCGTAGTTTTTTTTTGTTCTTGGGATTACATTCATGGAGAATGTTTGCTTTTCACATTGTACTGTGATCCAAGATGCGATGTCGGTTTTGCATGAAATTTGGATTTGTGCGCCTTCCATGCATTCATAGCAACCTAGTACTTTTTCAAACTGTATTTCACATGGTTGCTTGGGCGTTGATTAGTGCGTTAGACTGAAGTGCTAGGATAACTTCCGCTTCTGTGGAAGACGATTATTTCATTATTCCTAGCATTGATTTGTGCTGTCGGTGTATGGATAGGGAAGAGTATCAATCACTTCTGATCCTGATAGGCGATATCGATTGTATCAGACAGCGGCTAGCTTTCGGCCGCGAGTCATGGCAAATGCACTCGAAGAACAATTTCGGAAATTGTTGAAAGCTGCAATTTCTGTTGCACATCGAGAGGAATCTTATATACCGCGACGCATAATCTTAGTTCCACCTACAAATTTCCCAAAAACTGAATCTGAAGATGTTTTTGAAAAGGTTCTAGAGAGGAATTGTGACACATACAAATACAGCTCTGAATATCATACAAAGATTCAGTTTAGAAGAGCAACAATTTTTTATCTTCATTTCACTCGCTCTGCCTATGGCTAAAGACCATGCTTCCACCACATATTTTCGCTGCATTTGATTATTATACAATCAAATTTTGGAATTATTTTCTCGTTAGGTTGCCCACGTTATTACAAAAGCTAGAACAGCCGCCAGAGTTCCGTAAAGGGATAATCCTTGCAAAAGAGGCGCAGGAACCCGAAGCATCAGTTCACGCAAGAATTTAGTCGGGGTCATAACAAGCAATTTCATCGAGGATCCTATAGACATGTGGTTCACATCACTCGCAACAATGAAAGGTTACAAACAAAGTGTCGCGAGGAGTGCGTGACACAGATAAATGAGGTCACGCCAACAGGCAGGTCTGAGTGAAAAAAAACCTCACAGTAGTCCCTTAATTGGCTTACCGTATACAGTTATATTCTAAGTTCCGCCATAGCCATCGTTAGAGTTTCGTCGCTCAAATATTCATATATGCATAGCGGACTGGCTGGAAAAATGTCGACAACATGCTACAGAGATATATAGGGATATAGCACGACACCACTTTGATATCTGGGAACTCATACGTTTTTTTAGGATGCACACCGAGCTTGCTCGGATCCGCTAATCCACGAAATCGACCGCCAGCTTCCTGGCCATGGTCGTTAACACGAGCTGGAATGTACAGGTAAAAGACTAAACTCGATTGAAACAAAAAGGAAGACTTTATGAGCTCATGACTCACCTGGAACTGGAACAGGGTCAAGCGAGGTCGAGGAGAGTTTTGAAATACGACCCCCCTCCCCAGCGGCCGAAGTACATGAAACGACCCTCTTCACAAGCCGAAGTGTGAGAAGCTTGTTCAACCTTTAGTTTGAGAGAAGTCACGTACGGCTTTGGATGAACCTCGGCATTATGGTGCTAGTTGATCTCTTCTTACCTCTTCACGAGGTTGATAAATGACCTTTATTAGGCTGACGTTTCTTCGCTTTCTTCAGAGCCTGAAAGAGTTCAGAGAGAAGCATTGCGACCGCTTTCGCCAGCTGTGTGTTGACTGGACTTTGGCGTTGACCGTGGAGCAGCTTATTTACTATTGAAATTTGAACAAATATTCAAATGATTATAACTTTCTTCAAATGACGAATTTTCAATCTGAAAGCAGATTTGGAAGTTTTGTGAAGAGCTTTTCTAATCAGTATTGAAATTACAAAAATTATAAGAAATAACAAGTTAATTGATGAACGAGGAAAATCCGTGATGAGTTTTTTCATTCATAAAGCCATAACTCCGGTGAAACTCGTCCAGCCCGAAATGTTGCTCTACTCATCGGTTAGTAGAGCAGCTCGATACATTCGGAATTTAAAAAATGGCCACATTGAAGATTTTTGCACGAGTATCGCAGAAAGGTACTTTTTCGCTGCATTGACTTCTTTCAACGACTGTAGCTCCTTTCAGGAGCGACTATGTACAAAAGTGGGAGCAGATTCGGAATTCCAATGTGTGCTTCTCTTCCAATCAGTGTAAAAGTGTGCAAATCCCAACTTTTAAGATTATCCTACTATATATAATTCGCTAAGTATGTCTGTGTGTGTAGGTCTGTGTGTGTATGTGTCTGTCTGTCACGAAATTCATAGCGCCCTTCGGTGCAACAGTGGAGCGCTGTGTTTTGAGTATGTTGTAGGGGGTGGGACGGGAACATATTTGGTGGGGGTCCCAAAGTGATAACGACTGATAAGATCCGATAAGAGGCGCCAAAACGCCGATTCCACGACATCCATAGCGCGCGTCCCAGCATCAGTGAGGCGTTGGTTCCAAGAAGTGATGTGGAGGGTAGGACGGGAACATCTTTGGTGGGGGACTCAAAGTGATAACGACTGATAAGATCCGATAAGAGGCGCCAGAACGCCAATTCCACGATATCCATAGCGCGCGTCCCAGCATCAGTGAGGCGTTGGTTCCAAGAAGTGATGTGGAGGGTAGGACGGGAACATCTTTGGTGGGGGACTCAAAGTGATAACGACTGATAAGATCCGATAAGAGGCGCCAAGAACGCCAATTCCACGATATCCATAGCGCGCGTCCCAGCATCAGTGAGGCGTTGGTTCGAAGAAGTGTTGTGGGGGGTATGACGGGAACATATATGGTGGAAAAAGAAAGGGATAACGGCTGATAAGGGCCGATAATAACGATATGCGCAAGAATATAGAGGTCACTCAAAACCAGACTTTAGATAAAGCATTTCATTTCAATATTCTTTCATTTGCGTTGTTATCATCAGCCCGAAATACCACTAAACCGCTATGCCCCTCAGAGTTCCTAAAAATGTATGGTGTAAGTTCAAAAATACGATAACGAGTGCTGGATGTTATGTTTTAACATCACACACAATCCGACCGCTAAATTACACTGGCATTCGATGCATGGTGGTTGTTTACACAGACACCACTTTAGCTCCGCACTCCACTGCGCGTATCAAACGGTGAGCTTCTGCTAAGATAAAGAGCTTATGTTAGCGGTGAATCTAGCGCTTTGTCGGCTGTCCTGTCTCATCCCGACCTTCCGTTTAATGCGCGCGGTAGCGTGCGGTAACTGATATCCCTACTATATATAAAGCGCTATGTCTGTCTGTCTGTCTGTGTGTGTGTGTCACGAAATTCATAGCACGCGTCGCAGCAGTCGTTAGGAGCTGATTTTTTGATATGATATAGGGGGTGGGACGGGAACATATTTGGTGGGGGTCACAAAGTGATAACGACTGATAAGAGCAGATAAGAGGCGCTGAAACACAAATTTCACGAAATTCATAGTGCGCTTCGCAGCAGTCGTCAGGAGCTGATTTTGGGACATGATATAGGGGGTGGGACGGGAACATATTTGGTGGGGGTCAAAAAGTGATAACGACTGATGAGGACTGATAGTAACGATATGCGTACGAACGTAGAGATCACTTGAAACAGATTGTAGATAATGCATTTCATTTCAATATCATTTCATCAGCGTTGTAATTGTAAACTCAAACACCTTTCGACCGCTACACCTTCTAGAGTTCTTGAGGATGAATGGGATGCTCGAATAAATATGATAATGAATACTGGGCATTCCGTTTTGAGATATTCGACCGCTAAATTACCTCGATACTCGACGCATAGTGGTTGTTTACATCATCACTTTAGCTGTGCACTTCACTGCGCTTATCAAACAGTGAGATACAGCCAGCCTATGCAACGGACAGTAATACATTTAACGAAGCAGCTATAATTTAGCGGTGAAACCTAAAGCTTCATCGATTGTCAGTTCTATCAATGCGCGCGGTAGCGGGCGGAGCTAAACTGGTATTTATAAATTTGACGTTGAAAACTGCATTTCTCCTTGAATAGTGAATTCCTCCCTGTAATTTCACACGAACCCTTTCAGAATCCTCTTGATTTTTCCTGAATTGAGATTTTTCTCCAGAGAGCCGTAGTTGAAGCGCGCGCAACTGAACTGGGCCCACTCTGGGACGCGCCGTGTGCTTCACATCCCTTCATATTGGTGGACTCATTTGAAAGATAAAATATCCGTTGGAAAACGTGCGAATTTCGGATTCTTCAACCTTGTCGTAATAAATCACTGAGGTAGCTTAGAATTACTACGCGGACCCTTACCATTAGGACCACGAAAATTTTATGTGGCGGAATAACATTGTTATTGGAAATCCTCTGGCCTTGCATGACTCGATCCTCCTTGATGTTTGTCCTCCGACGGTGATGATCCTACTGCATCAATCCGGCCCGATCTCTTCCTCCCAGCGGGCCAATACGACCCCCCCCCTGTGACCTGTCGAGGATTCCTCAACGCACGCTTGACCCTGAACTGGAGGGTTCCTTAACCTCCCGGTTCTCGTGCGGAACCAGAAAACCAATTTTTTCACAAGCTACGAAAATATTGTTTTAGGAGAGCAAGGTTTACGCTATACTCGGCACTCTTGAACGGGGTCCGCCGACAATGGGGATCGTGTACTTGAGCAGGCAGTGTTCTACTAAACACCGTAATTCTATTCTGAGAAGGCCCAGTTGCCGTGGAACTAAACTGCAGATCAGGAGCACTTCCATATACCATTGCCATTCTGAATAGAAGTGGAATGCGCGGCGCATCCTTGAGAAGATCAATCTCTCCATCTGCTCAGGAGGAAAAGCGTTTTAACGATTGGCAACTGTACTCCACAAACTACACAACAGTTTCCGGTAGTGATAACAACTTTCGTTCTGTTCTGTTATAGGGCGCATTCATAATCGGCTGTCTGATCGTGACGATCGCACAGCATTAGATGCGTATCGATCGTCAGACGTGTCCGAGGATTGGACGATCGATACGTATCCAATGCTGTGCGATCGTTACGATCGGACGACCCGACTATGAATGTGCCCATAGTATTATATATAGATGAATGGTACGCTGTCCGGATATCAGTTGGTTTATTCTGACAATCAGAGTAACTACAACCCTGCTGAGGTTTAGTAATCACTGTATCGACCGAATCGACGGAATCGACATGTGTGCATAGTATGCATGGACGGGATTACGCATTGGCCATAACAAACGAAGGGAATACCAATTCCATTGTTACAGATTCCGCGCTCCACGGCTAAATTTAGATGCGCAGTTTGGTAGTGTACGGTACCGTCATCGCACATATAGCTTGTGTGATTACTTTATTCGTTGGCGGTGTTGTTGTTGTTTTTAGCTAGCGCAGCGAGCTTTTCGTTTTGGTAAAAGTTACTACTTACTTGCTTCAACAAACAAGCTTGAAGGGAAGTCTCTAGATGGAGTGTTTTGCTGCTTCTTCGGTCTTTTATCCACCTTGCGGCTGCTCCATTGCTGGGAATGGGTTGAGTCATTCTGGCTTATATTGGGACAATTGTCAAAAATGGAGGTGTCACAAGGAGTATGGTATCTGGTAGTGTGAACGAAAAGTGCGAAGTTTCTCTTGGCATTTAATTCCAGGTTAAATGAATGAAATCGCGCCAAGTAGGGGCTTCGTTCCTGAGATTCTAACATTGGTTCCTCTCCACACAGAGATGCCCGTCCCATTTCGAACCACGCTAGAGCCCAAACTGACTTCATTACTAAGCAAGCTCCGGCGCCTTGTCCACTTTGCCTCTGATCGCAATTCAGTGATATTTATGCTGTTGTAGAACATGCGGTTTTATGTAGACGTACATGTTTTTCTTTATACTTTGTATTCGAGGGGCGTATGCCTCAGGAATGGCTCAACTAGAAGGAGCGTAGGGGAGAAGGTGAATTTGAAGAACGAAACTGGAGTGATCGTTCAAGAGGGTAAGCGGAAAGCTCTGCAGATTTCCAGTGTACAGAGTTGGGGAATGTGTCATAGGAATTAGTTCGGTGTCGAACTTGGGTCGTTATTCTTAGTTTTTTTCCGCATGTTTTCCTCGAACTTTTCCTTGTTTCTATTGACTTTCCCTCGAAATGACAACAGGTCCCACTATTCTTCATTGTTCACGCGACCGACTTTTGTAGCCTTCATTGGCAGCAAATAAGCACTTATGGTTTATGAATAGAATTAAGAATTTATCGTCAGTTGTAGTCACCGAGTGTTGAAGGACTTGCGGCGCGGTTTCAAATGCTGTCGGGCTGGTGTCAGAGTCCGCGATCCGTCGCAGGTTTCGCTGATTTCAGCGATTTGCGAGGTGCTGTTAAATCCTGCTGCGAATTCTGCTTGACAGTGAAAGATTGAAAGACGACTGTTCGTGATTCTACTTGTTTCATGTTCAATGTCTATCAGTTCATTGAAATGCTCATGATTCGTTCCTATTCTATCCTATAATTCTAGATTCTATAATATCAAACAAGTGGAATCATGAGGGCAGTCGTCATTCAGCCATCACTATCAAGCAGAAGTGGCGGCGGCATTGGAGAACACCTTGCAGTATTGATGGGGCACTTGTGGTTACCGTCGCGAAAATCGCGCAAATCGCGAAATCAGCGAAAATTGCGACGGGTCGCGGAGTTATGTCAGCTACTATTTCGCACAAGTTGTTTTTGATCTACGGTTCCTAGTTTAGTACCAGATTTTGTGCCTTTTCAGTTTTCTTCGCCATTGTATCTCGATCTCATCTGTATATTGTATAATATTTCGGTTTTATTTTTAATCAGTTTTCAAGTTTCAGAGGAAAAGCGGGGTATTCCGTTGCGGGTGTGCATGATCTCGCCGGACCATGTCTCTTCCACCATCCTACCATGAAGGTGCGTTAGTTTTGATTAGCCTTTAGTCCCTTCTCTTTTAATGATCGTAGTCCTTTACGGATAGTGGTTCGATATCTTGGATTCGTTTTACGTTTGTTCATGGAAGCTTAACTGCAATATACTATTAACTATTGGACATGAAATGGTGCATGTTGCTTGTATGTGTCTTGCACGTGGGCACTTCGTGATTGCAAGTAGTAAAGAAATTGCATCAAGGGCATCGAAAATTGCACGTGATAACCTTTTTGGAGACCATCGCGTCGTGTCCTTTGATTCCGTATCTACAACATGCTCGGTCGTAGGAAATGAGTAATGCACAGGGCCGTATGGTATTCTTCCTCAAGGGGATGCGCCGCTGCCTTCCCCTTGCCATCCTGAGACCAAGGACGACAGGGTTGCGTGTAGATCCCGTCATGTCATTGTGTTTCTACCCTCGCGGCCGAGTAGCGCGGGTAGAAGATGCATGGTACGCGAACGACAGGGCGCGCTGAGACCTGCCATTAGGTCTTCATCTCATCATCGTATTGCTGGAAGAAATGAAGGAAAGGCCTAGGTAGCAACGGCAGCTAATGGTTTGTCGTTGCCATGAAGCTGTAATCGTTTTACATAGAGCAGAACATTCGATCGCAGGGGATCGGCATGATTGCTTTTCAGTTGTTTTTAACAACGATGATTCCCCTCCCCACGTTCACCACGTCTATGTTCCGCTCTGTGGCTTATATTGCGTAAAGAAATTTTTATTCTTATATCTGTTTTGATCTTGTATTTGGTACCGAAAGGTGATCATCATT
>MU895049.1:0-10209 GCA_036418205.1 Ostertagia ostertagi
CTAAGGTGAGTCAGCTGGTGCTTGTGGTTTATGATGCCCCCCATGGATTCTTCTGGTCTATGGGGACTATTTCGAAGTCGGAAATGATGTCTGCGGTGGGTCGCAGTGATCTTTGACTTTTCCAGGCTCTGACGAAGGCGACCAAGCCGAAACGTTAGCCGAATAAAGATCTGTAACATCTTGGCTTGTGGCTTCAAAACTACTCCAAGAATACCACACACGATGCCAAGATTCATCGAACGTCGAACCTATGTGCTGTTGAAACTTCGTTTGTCTCACATTGTTGCCTTCAAAAATCCTCTCGTCCAGCCAAGGAGGAATTTCGACTCTGAATTTAAAAAAAAGCTTTTTACTTCGAAAAATATGAGCTTCGTATGAGCTCAGGGAAGCACGTTCAAGCACCCATGAGTGAAATAATCACTGTGAATGATATGAGCTTACCCCAGGCATCAACAGGAGCGTAACTTCAAGAAAAACGTTAGGGCTGGGGTGATCGAGCTGGCACGTCAAGTACATATACGTGCGCTGTGCATTTATAAAACCATGCACATTATAAATCAAAGATAGCGTCAAAGATAATTGACCCGTTTTGATACATTATTGCATCTCATGAAAAAAAATTTATGCGCCCAGGTGATGCACATATCTCTGTCAGCTCTTCCAGGCAATTTCAACCAAATGGTCGACAGGAACATTTTCAGAGGATGGGCGAGTTTTCCTGCAGATGGCCATGGATTTTACGGAACTTCATTTTAAATTTCGTATCTGAAGAAGTGCCTCTGAGTAGCACTACCGTTTGTTATAGGAGACTTTTTTTCGCTTTTTACTTCACTTTCTCCTCATAGTGATGCGAGAAATACCGCGCTTCTCTCACGTTAAATTTTCTCTTTTGACTTAACCGCAGAACACTGTATACCCCCTATGTCGACCAATACCGCCAGGTTTGAGCGACTCATCAGGCAATATGCGCAGTTTCTTTTTTTCAATTTGATGGCTAGTTTTTTAGACTGTAATTTAGGCTCCATTTACCTTTATCACACTCACTTTTGAAGACTGATTGGACTTTTTTTTAAAATTTGCTTTTACGGTTTTGTCTCGTGGGGTAAGTTGCTCTGCAAAATTAGAATGGCCACATCGGAAAGCGCCTTGCGCCACAGTTGTCTTGCGGAGAGTCTTTAAAAAATGGTCCGCTGAGCTCAAATACCACTCTACCCTGATGCGAAAGCATCTCTTTTCTACGCCTCAGACGCAGCTCATGCAGCCCAGCCTTGGTGCGCTTTTGTACGAATTGGAATAGTCGCATTTGTCAGACTACCCTCGGATGCACGTTTCTGGTGAGTGTCGTAAATCTGGGCGCAATATTTTGCAAAGATATGATGTGTGATCAAATTTGACAACTTTAAAGAGTGGTACTTATCATCGCAAGGGATAGTTCAGCAATAAAAACTATACGCACCTCGAAATCGGGGCGACAATGTCACACGACATAATTTGAGTAACGCTGTCACCACGGCATTAGAATCGTGCCCTGCGCTTTGTACGTGTTCTTCATATCATGTCCTACACTTCAAAGCGTAATGACTACACTTACGAGGAAGGTCTTTCAGGAAATGCCAAGCTTTTTGAAAACGGTTTTTTGCATGATATAGGGGCACATGCATGGAACCACAGAACCATGTTCATTTTTCCTGAACGGCCCTCTGAATACCAAAAAAGGGGTTATGAAGTGGTCCGTGGTTCGAATCCTCACAGTGACAATTTTTTTGCATTTTCTGTTGCGTTCCAAAGTTCACGAAAAAGGGTGTCAGCGTGAATAGCAGATGTCATATCTATAATTAGGAGCAACAGCAACCTTCATACGTAGATTTTGACTAAAAAAACTGGTGGAGAAAGTTGCGACACCAAAACGGCGCCGTTGTAGCGCCCAATGGCGTCATAGCGAATTCAAATGACGTTTACGCCAAAAAACTAATAGAATATTCGTAATCAGGACGCCGAATAACCCCTCAGGGAAAATTGAGATTTCGTCCTAACTTCGAACAGTTGGACCATGGGTCAGTAGCCCGTCAGGCTCTTTGGTAAACAATTTGGAGGCGACCTTCTTGTCATTTCTTACGGAATGAGAGATCCTTCCCCGTAATAGACAATGGTAGACACTCAAGCGATGGGTGAGAAGACAGCAATGACTATGTCATTAGTTCTCCTCCTTGTCAAACACTGGCAGGATGGGCTTCTGGTCATAATTCTGACTGGGTCTACTGCCGACAGCTAGTGAAGGTATTAGGTCGAGGATTTCGCGTCATTAGAGCTTCGTCGACCCATGTGAGTCAAGTAACGATACCGGAGTGGAACATTTCGCGTACCGCTTAGACACAGACGCCGGCACATGCGACGGTGAATGGCTCCGCGCGAGAGATGCGTGTCTGGACGTGGCAGAAGATCCTCTCATGCGTTGAGGAAATCTTCAAGCTATATTTACGTGATGCAATAGGGCTAGATTAAGCTGCGAAAAAAGTAAAAAGTTGGGTGAGACTGCTGCAAGGCGAATACTCGGTTTCTCTGTCGCAACCGGTTCGGCCCCCATGTAAGGTTTAAGCAACCTGGATTCGTGCGTTGCGACACGAAGTAGTGACCTTTTGACTGTGCGGAAAAGACAAGCAGTAAAATAAGAATTTATTTACAGACAAAATCAAGAAATAGTAGTTGGAAAGATCGCTAGTTAGCGGAGACACTGAGGCGAGTCGTAGATGGCGAACTCGAGGCGGGACCACCGAATACGGGACCACAGTCGGGTGCACGGCGCGAACTATTCCCTGACACAAGCCACAAAGGCTTCCTACGTTGAGCCACTGAGGCTCTTTCAACTCACTGCCACTAAGGCTTATCAACTCGAGCCACTTAGGCTCCCTGTCCAGTCCACTTAGGCTCTCCTCACTGAGCCACTGATACAACCTCTTGCTCTCCTCTATCGAGCTTAGGCCCTCCTTCTTACGGGCCACTGCGGTTCTCTCCTGACCGCACCTCCTCCTACTGCAACTCCTGGGTCTCTTTTATATGTGCGTTCCCGCCCGAACCGTTTCCCTCTGGCAAGGTGGTCTCCCATGACCCCGCGCGATCGACAGCCACAGCCTCCTCCTCGACCTACCGCGCTCGAACCAGCTGATCATAGCTGGCGTCTTGAGGCAGGCATGCCTTTCCCTTAACATGCCCCCCCTCGCTGAAGTCGATGTCCTCATCGACCGTTCCTCTGCTACTAGGTGACGGGCGCGATGCGACTTTCTTAAGCAAACGACATCCAACTGCTTTGACGCAGCTCCACATGAGCACACATTCCAGTGGTGTGGCTCTGCATCTCTAACAGGTTTTCTTTGAATGGTTTCCATCTTCATCTTACTTTCTCTCCTATTCCGTCCTCTTCTACATTTCTTGTCATCAATGATCGCACCATTGGGGAAGATCACTGCGCGTTTTTGATCTTGCTTTCTGCAAAGGCTATTCTCTTCACCTCTCCTATCGGACCGTCTTGAACTTTGTGGTTCTGCTGAAATTTTATCCTGACCCTTAACTGACACCACAGCTGATCGTCGCAATGATACGCTCAAACGCCTTGCTACCGTGACACTTTTGACCTCTACTCTGTCCATTCGCTGTTCGTTACTTTTCTCATTGTCCGCGACTACAGACAGAACCACACCTAACGTACTCAGAGCATTAGTACCCAGAATAATTTCGCCCGCCTTTTCTTGGGCTAATGTGGAACGGTACAAGCCCTCGATCTCCTCCTTCTAGCTCCGTATCAATATATACTGCTCCGAGAAATTCCATCCTCCTATTGGATGCATCGAAAACAGGCGCCAGTTGGGACACCTCGATCAGTTTCAGCGCGTCCACGTCAATTCCCCTATCCTGCGCTTTTAGCTAGTATATTCACTGGAATTACACTAACCATCGACCCTGTGTCGATCAGTGCTGGAATCATGGCACCCAGTACACTCAACTGTTTGACAACTCGACCACCTACTAGATCACCTATATTTTTCCCTTCTCGTCTGGCTGTCATTCCCAGACTGCGAGGCTTGCCTTATGATTTCTTCGTATAACTTTCCATTGTCGCTTTTGTTTCTTGACAGTTATTACGTTATCGATTGCTCAGGACAGTGTCTGGCTATATGGCCATATTTCAGACACTGAAACACTTTTTGTTCTCGGTATCCGCTAGCCGAGACCTAGGCGGGATGTACTGCATCTGCTTATGGCTTTCGCTGTCCACATGTGACTCTTTTTGGTAGTTGTCCCGCCCGCTTCTTACTTCTGCCCTCTGGCCAATTCCTCACGTTCTCCTCCCCATTGTGAGAGAACGCGTCCTCTTCAGCTGTACCCATCTCTTCACAGAGTTGCGATATTGTGTGGCTCTCCTCTTCGACTGGCCATCACTTGCTTTCCTTCCAACGCCGAACATGACCTTAGACTGTTCTATGCTCAAGGCTAGTTGTTTCACTTCCTCATATGCCTTGCGGGAATCCACCCTGTGCAAAGCCCCAACCAGCTGATAGTGTTTCCGGCCAGTCACTGAGATTATCCAGTAGGATCTGGGCATATTCCAACGAACGATCCTCAATGGAACAATCTGGATTGGCCTTCCTTCCCAAGTCTTCCAACGCAGTACAGAAATCGGCCACCTCTTGACCAGCTCTCATTCTCAAGCTCCTCAGTTCTGTGAGGGCTCTCATCCTCCCTGCTGTCGACTCCTGCGACAGTAGCCTGGTCATTTCCCCAATGACCACATCGAAACCTCGTTCCTTGGTTACTCTTGGAAGGGCCGTGAATATGTTCTTTGCTCGACCACCTAGATGGTCGTCACCTAGAATTTCTATCAAGGTGGCCTCGCATCCTATCACCTTCTCGTACTTCCTTTTGAATCTCCTCACGAACTCTTCAAAATTCTCATGTTTAGTTCCACTGAATACTCCAGGATCCGCGCACGCCATGGATCTCAGATATGTCAGAACTGACACGCCTGGGTCTTCCATTGCTGGCCTAGTAACCGGCGGAACTGGCGAACATACCCTTGAGGGGACAACATAGTCCCGACCCATCGGAGGCATCGCCTGGAATCGGTTGGTATGGCCACCTCTTTCGTTCAGGAACCCTGGTTGGCTCACGAAACATTGGACATCTGTTTGACTCTTTCTTAGGCTTCCTATGTTCTTGGAGAGCCAGGATCGCACTTTTTACGTGTAACACATCAGTATCCAATATTTTACAAATTTCTGATAAGACTTCTCCATCTTGTTCCATAGTCTCTATATACTCTCTCCAATCATCGACACATCCAATTCCTCTTCGACATAGGGTCTCCACAATCTCCTTCTCCAGTGGCGGGAGAACAACAGTTTCTCCCCTTGGCCTCTCCTCCTCAATTCTCCCATGTCCTCCATAGCTTTGGCCCATACCTGTTCCAACTCTGCTTTGACCTGATTCGATACTCTTGACTTTCCAAGAATCTCATTTGCTCTCCGCTGCGCCTCACCAAAAATTTGCAGGCACATCTCCCACTCCTGCTTCACAGCTCCAGTGCTGTTTATCTCACTTGCGCAGCCGGTTTCTTCCTCAAAAACCTTGTTCTCATCATTTACTGCAGCTTCGTTCGCCATCTTTGTCCTGATCCTGACTGTTCGCCTGCCTTCTTGCGAACACCTGCCTAGGCCACGAAGCGCGAACGTTTCCACTTCAGTTGCTATCACTGCTATCGGCTCCTCTTGCCTTCGGAGTCGACCCTTGAATCAATTCCTCCTTTTGGGGCACTGAACTCGTCTTGCTCGCTCAGCTACTGGTCACTCGTACTGTCGCAACCGGTTCGGCCCCCATGTAAGGTTTAAGCAACCTGGATTCGTGCGTTGCGACACGAAGTAGTGACCTTTTGACTGTGCGGAAAAGACAAGCAGTAAAATAAGAATTTATTTACAGACAAAATCAAGAAATAGTAGTTGGAAAGATCGCTAGTTAGCGGAGACACTGAGGGGCGAGTCGTATATGGGCGAAGACGGCGGAGCGACACCGAGTACGGGACCAGCAGTCTCGTGCACGGCAGTGGCGAACTAATCTTCAACACAAGCCACAAGGGCTTCCTACCTTGAGCCACTGGGCTCTTTCAACTCACTGCCACTAAGGCTTATCAACTCGAGCCACTTAGGCTCCCTGTCCAGTCCACTTAGGCTCTCCTCACTGAGCCACTGATACAACCTCTTGCACTCCTCTATCGAGCTTAGGCCCTCCTTCTTACGGGCCACTGCGGTTCTCTCCTGACCGCACCTCCCCCTACTGCAACTCCTGGGTCTCTTTTATATGTGCGTTCCCGCCCGAACCGTTTCCCTCTGGCAAGGTGGTCTCCCATGACCCCGCGCGATCGACAGCCACAGCCTCCTCCTCGACCTACCGCGCTCGAACCAGCTGATCATAGCTGGCGTCTTGAGGCAGGCATGCCTTTCCCTAACAACCCTCCTATTCCACGTTAGCCCTTCTCCAAGCCTTCCGGGGGCAATTTGTTTATGAATTATAAAATTTATATCGATGCACACACAAGTTTGTGAGAGACCAATACGAATTTGCAGTCGTAGGATCTCAAAACGAACATAAATCCGCATTATATGCATGCGCAGGAGTGCACGATCACAGGAAAATGACAATAGAGAAAAAGCAAAACTTTGGCACTGTGGGGAGTCGAACCATCAACACCGCCCCTTCCCCTTCCGATTCACAGACCGCACCACTAACCACTAGGCCATCCGACTGCCGCTGATAGCATGCTTCAGACGGCGCTGATGAATGTTCCACAATAGTTTCAATACATGCCAAGGAGATCGTTTTATTTTTGACCGAATTCCGCATTGTTTTCAATGTACAATTCATGAGAACCTTTTGATATGACACTGGTCAACGCTGTGTGCGATGTACGTCACAACAAAGCGGTTAGAACGGCAGTTCCTTAAGAATTTTTTCTTCGCTCCTTTTTTGGTATTCAGAGGGCCGCTCAGGAAAAATGAACTACAGTTTGGTGTTCCATGCATGTGCCCCTATATCATGCAAAAAACCGTTTTGAAAAAGCTTGGCATTCCTGAAAGACCTCCCTGGTTAGATTTCAGTCATCGTCACACTCACCAGGCATAACAAAAAATACATGATGTCAGATGATCAGCAGTATCAAGCCGCATACAATCGAGTTTTGTCGGTGCCGCGTGTACTGCTGTTACTTTCTAGGGAAACCATTCAGTATCACGTGTGATTTTAGGGAAACATCTGTGTTGCAAGGATTGCACTTGCGACTCGCATGGAAAGCAAAGTATATTATAGTATATTACACGGGTCATTGTGAGAGAGCTAGTCTCCCGAACAGTCCTGTTGCGATCATATAATTCATAGAATTCCAATGCTATGAAGAATGAGATCATATAGAGCGTGCTAACGTGGCTGTGGGTTCCTCATCAAGAACAGTTCCAAATATGTTAACACAAATCAATGGTTACCTTTATTTACCTTACATTTGTGACGCGTTACGGTATGCGGTGTAACGATAATAATTCTAGCACTTTCAGAGCCGTCAAAACCGTCCTCCCCAAAATCTGGCGAAACTAAGGAAAGTGCTGACGAGAGCGAGCTGCCCAGCTGTAAGTGCTATCATTTTATCGGAGCGTTCTTCGTTTGAGTGGAAAGAGTAGATGCACCTGCACCAGTAAACAACAAACACATAGGCAACCGTAGAATGCGCAGATGTAGAAAAGATCAGAAACACATTTCAGGAAAAGCTTTTAGAAAATGTGTTTTCCTTTTACTGTCCCATAATTCGCGAATCACTTCGCAATATTACTGTAAAATAATTTCTATAAAAATGGGTGAGGTGGGAAGCATGTCTCACGAAGTCGCACCCACCGTTCGTCTTTCTACGTAATTGGTCAGGTCGTTTGCTTCCTGTCCTCCTAGGTTATCGGGTCAATTTTTGGGACCTACTTCAGATCTCCGTTTTAATGAACACCAAATAGGGTCTCGCGAAGGAGAGTGTATGCAGTTCTCCTCTTCAGTCCACCTCACTGTCAGTTTAGCTCTCTGAGTTTTCGTGGCAAGCTTAAGCCTGACCCAGGCCTAAATATAGGCCATTGCATAATCATACGTTCGAGCCTGAGTCCAAGCAAAAGCCATACCTCATCGCGCAGTTCTGATGATCTGACCAAAGAGGAGAACTGAACACCTCCCTTCGTAGGTCAGGCTTTACGAAAGCTCTATCAGAACATGGGTGAGAGCACGCTTTCTCAAACACCGCTGTTACGCTCTATTGGCTGGATTGGCTTCCTTTGATAGAAGATGACCCACACACCTGCCACCTCTCCATTTCTCTATCTCGGTGCTCCCTACCTGATGCAGCTGAAAAGTAACAGGAGAGACTAGCTCTAATTTGTCAGGGCGTTTCCTATGGGTGAAATAATTGTAATGTGACATTTTGGTTCGAAAAGACTGAAATATGAAGTCTGTGGCTCACATGCCTCGAGCCCGATCACTTCCGAACACGATCTCACATCGTCATATTTCCGTTGGATTCCTGCAAAGTACTCCGACTTTGTCGGTGAAGTTGGGTGTTTGCAGTGTTTTAGCAAAACACAAGCGGCAAAAATCCAGCTTGAACGAGTTGGGTTTTCTGGCAGCATAAGCCCAACCTCCTCCAAGTGCTATTTCTTAAACTTGTTGAGGAAATCTCAGAGGGGATTTGCACTAGGAAGCGCCACCTATTAACGCCTGAGTCAGTAATTAACACATTGACGACAACGCGAGTTTTGGCTTTTTTGGCCACGTGGGACCGCGGCGATTTTGCGGGCGCGCTCGCCTCAGGTCGTTCAAGCAGATTTTGAGTGATAAATACATAAATAATGATCAATACAAAACCAGATCAGTAAATTGTAATGAGCACAACCTACCAGGGGTACAGTAGTGGAATTTCGATCGAAAGACATGGAATAACAATGAAAAAGCGAAATTTTTCAGAACTAGCTGCAATGGACCTCAAAAGCAATTTTACGTTGATTATTCCAATCAAAACACACATATTGTCATCCCTAAGGTTCCTTATCTACTTCTACTACTATTTAAATCTTCACATTCATAAAAAGAAAAAGTAAACGAAAAATTTATTGAAATGAAGATTTCGTATGGTTCAGAAATCCTCCTCTAAATTAAAGCATACGTGACCATTCTAAGGGCCACTATGTTTGTAGCTACGTCAAGGTCTCTTCCATGGAATGAATACAAGAAACTTCTAAAAGAATCAGGCGTGCGCGAAAAAAAAGTGTAATGGGTGCGGGGGATATATACACTGCGTTCAATAATGATACAGCCACCTAAAATTTGTTCGAAAACTTAAAGTTCATAGAGTTTCTGAAAAACTGTCCAGATAGAAAATGTGACAAATTTCATGGCGAGTTCAGATATCAACACAAAAATCCATGTCGAAAACACTAAAAAATTTTGTGCTTATTTTTTCAGAAGAGGTCGATTTTCCTATGTTCAAAAATGATACAGCCACCCCGTGTTTCTTCGTTGAAATTCATTTTTGCTTCATGAAACTGATTCGCAGTTATCAGGCTTTCACCTTAATGTTCCCACAAGATAAAAAAGACAGTTTGTTTTGAAAAAAGGTAAACTGTAGCAAAAAAGGACCAGGAATCGTCAAGCAGTCATATTGCGCAAAAAATTGAGTCAAAGCTCCAATACGGTTAACAATCTTTTCTGGAATCCTGTAGGTTATGGAACAACGAAGAGCTCTGGATGTTCATCATTGCTTTTTGGTCAATTTAAACTTCGCATTTTGGGGAAACATTTCAATTTCATCGAACAGTGCCCGGAATTCCAGTCTTCTTTCAGAATTAAACTTTCAATGGATATTGTTTGGGATGTGTTGAAGATTTTCCGAGGTCATTCTTCAATGGAGAATTAAAGAAACCTTGTTTGTGAAAAGAAATTCTCTCGAAAACTGAGACATTTTTGCTCGAAAGTGTAGCCACGTCCACTGGAGCAAGATCAGTTCTTTTGTCTGTTATGCCTTACTTTCTGTCTGCGTTTCTCTCAATGTTTTTCGCTTCATAGGAGTCTAATGAAAGGAAAAACCCTTAATGAGGAAGGAAAAACTCGAAAGAAAGTAAACAGAAAGTAAGACACCAGACAAAA
>MU895050.1:0-10742 GCA_036418205.1 Ostertagia ostertagi
GGGGATTGACGAAATAATAAGGTTCGTCTGAGGAAGGAGCGAAACGAACCGTATCAATTATTTTGTTTATAATGGTTTTTCTTTCTTAATTGATACGTTATTGCATCTCATGAAAAAAAAACTTATGCGCCCAGGCGATGCACATATCTCTGTCAGCTCTTCCAGGCAATTTCAACCAAATGGTCGACAGGAACATTTTCAGAGGATGGGCGAGTTTTCCTGCAGATGGCCATGGATTTTACGGAACTTCATTTTAAATTTCGTATCTGAAGAAGTGCCTCTGAGTAGCACTACCGTTTGTTATAGGAGACTTTTTTTTCGCTTTCTACTTCACTCTCTCCTCATAGTGATGCGAGAAATACTGCGCTATATTTTCTCTTTTGACTTAACCGCAGAACACTGTGTACCCCCTATGGCGACCAATACCGCCAGGTTTGAGCGACTCATCAGGCAATATGCGCAGTTTCTTTTTTCACTTTGATGGCTAGTTTTTTAGACTGTAATTTAGGCACCATTTACCTTTACCTCACACTCACTTTTGAAGACTGAGTTGGACTTTTTTTTAAAATTTGCTTTTACGGTTTTGTCTCGTGGGGTAAGTTGCTCTGCAAAATTAGAATGGCCACATCAGAAAGCGCCTTGCGCCACAGTTGTCTTGCGGAGAGTCTTTAAAAAATGGTCCGCTGAGCTCAAATACCACTCTACCCTGATGCGAAAGCATCTCTTTTCTACGCCTCAGACGCAGCTCATGCAGCCCAGCCTTGGTGCGCTTTTGTATAAATTGGAATAGTCGCATTTGTCAGACTACCCTCGGATGCACGTTTCTGTTAAGTGTCGTACCGAAAACCTGGCGCAATATTTTGCAAAGATATGATAAGTGATCAACTATGACAACTTTAAAGAGTGGTATTTATCATCGCAAGGGATAGTTCAGTAATAAAAACTATCTACGCACCTCGAAATCGGGGCGGCAATGTCACACGACATAATTTGAGTAACGCTGTCACCACGGCATTAGAATCGTGCCCTGCGCTTTGTACGTGTTCTTCGTATCATGTCCTACACTTCAAAGCGTAATGACTACACTTAGATTTCAGTCATCATCACACTCACCAGGCATAACAAAAAATACATGATGTCGGATGATCACCAGTATCAAGCCGCATACAATCGAGTTTTGTCGGTGCCGCGTGTACTGCTGTTACTTTCTAGGGAAACCATTCAGTATCACGTGTGATTTTAGGGAGAACATCTGTGTTGCAAGGATTGCACTTGCGACTCGCATGGAAAGCAAAGTATATTACACGGGTCATTGTGAGAGAGCTAGTCTCCCGAACAGTCCTGTTGCGATCACATAATTCATAGAATTCCAATGCTATGAAGAATGAGATCATATAGTGCTAACGTGGCTGTGGGTTCCTCATCAAGAACAGTTCCAAATATGTTAACACAAATCAATGGTTACTTTATTTACCTTACATTTGCGACGCGTTACGGTATGCGGTGTAACGATAATACAGTACTCGCCGTTTGAAATCGAAAATTCACGCGAATAACGCGAATCCTCGTTAATTTCGTGAATTCGTTATAAGTCGGGTCAAGTGATTTCCAGAAACGGAAAACACCGTTGAACTCAGCTCTTCAAGCGCTACAAGATGGTGCTGTTAATATTTTCAGAAAGCTTGATTTCGGAATGCGCCTCAAAAAGTGCACACGGGTTCTATCTCAAAAAGTAGTTGCTCGCATGTGATGTGTATATAATCCCGCTTATGCGGGCTAACCGCTACACACAAACGGCCTCAAAACTTACCCCAGGAATGCGCCACGTACTCAATCTCGTCCACTACATTGAAAGGTTAGGTAAATGTTATTTTCCAAATTCTGAGATCTTCTTTTCGTTTTCAAGCTCAATATCCCATCCTCTGTATATCAAGTGGAATCTTTGAACAGTTCTCAGCAGGCATAGTGGGCCTATTATGTGACATTTTCCATTTTCAGAGGAGATGTTTTGCAGAAAGCTGTGAAGATAGCGAACAATTTCCTTCACTGTCGTAGACTACGGTCACTTGTCTGTAAGGATTATATGGAAACCTTGGTCGCAGGTGAGCGCTCTTCCGTGGTGTGACCCCAAACATCACCCCTTGTCATGCCTTTGCCCCCTATTACGTGACAAGTCCCATTTTTAGAGGAATGTTTTGTAGAAAGCTGTGAAGGAAGCGAAGAATTTCCTTCACTGTCGTAGACTATGGTCACTTGTCTGTAGGAATTATGTGGAAAACTCGGTCGCAAGTAAGCGTTCCTTCCGTGGTGTGGCCCCAAACATGCCTCCTCGTCATGCCCTTGTGGAATGTTCAGATTTTTTGCATTTCCAGATGAACTCGCAGACCTGAAATGTGCCCCGTTAGCTTCCCCGTGAAAAATGCTATCGAATGATATGCATTACTTCCCCAGTTGAAACTTTGGTTTTTCACCGTTTTCAGCCTTCCCCTATTGCCGGATTGGGCACTATCCCACGATTACTGCCCCAAAATCTCAAAGTTTCATTTTTCGTCGAAACTTTGTCTATTGGGGTAATTCGATGCCCTGATTACGAATATGACATTCATTTTTGATGCTGGTGTCATTTGGCGCCGTTTGGCGCCAATTTGGCGCCACGGCTGTTTTCACCAAATCTGCTGAAACTTCGTCATTTGGGGTTATTTGGGGTCCTGATTACGAAAACGACACCCGTTTTTAGCGCTGGCGCCATTTGGCGCCGTTTGGCGCCAATTTGGCGCCACAGCTGTTTTCACCAAATCTGCTGAAACTTCGTCATTTGGGGTTATTTGGGGTCCTGATTACGAAAACGACGCCCGTTTCTTAGCGCTGGTGGCATTTGGCACTACAGCGTTTCACCAAATCTGCTGAAAGTTCATCATTTGGGGTTATCTGGGGTCCTGATTACGAAAACGACGACCCGTTTCTAGCGCTGGTGGCATTTGGCACTACAGCTGTTTTCACCAAATCTGCTGAAACTTCGTTCATTTGGGGTTATTTGGGGTCCTGATTACGAAAAACGACACCGTTTTTAGCGCTGGCGCCATTTGGCGCCGTTTGGCGCCAATTTGGCGCCACAGCTGTTTTCACCAAATCTGCTGAAACTTCGTCATTTGGGGTTATTTGGGCCGAGCGTGCCGCACTGGACCATCGAACGAGACCAGGGTCTACGTTCATGCCCGAAAGGATTCCTTTTTCGAGAACTGTAACTTTCCTGAGTCCACGGTGTTCGCACTGCCCTATTTCTGGCTGCGCGACATGGGCAAGGTGAAGGACAAGGATATGCGAGCGGGGCACACCCAAGTGTCAAGGCTTCTCAATTCAGGGGAGCGGTTCTTCCGCGGCGACGAATGTGTGGGGCACTTCAGGAGGAACCCGCCGATCATCGGAAGGTTCGGGTGCGAGATGGAAATTGACGAAACACTGGTTATCAAACGCAAATACAACCGCCGACGTTGGGTACGCAGGCACAAGTGGCTGTTTGGAGGCATTGAAAGAGGAAGTGGACTCCTTCGGATGGTCCGGAGGAAAGACGTTTCAACTCTACTGCGGCTCATCATGAAGTAGTACATCGAGCACGGTACTACCATCCTCAGTGGCAGCTGGAGAGCTTACAGTCGAATTGCTGCTCTGCCCAACGCATACAGGCATCTCCAGTGAAAACGTGAAATATGCTTCTGGCTTAGCTCACAGTTTTCCACGGTCTGGCTCCTTCCTGTCGTGGGAAAGTCTCCGATTCGATGACCTTTTCCACGGTCTGACAGTCGGCGCTCTGAGAAAGGTGCCTAAGAGTACGCTCTGACTGTGAAGTGTTGTTTGTGACACACACATGCGCGCCGGCGTCAAGACTGAATGTTATATTCGTGATCAGGACGCCAAATAACCTCCTATATACACACGTTTTCAGCTGGAATTGGTTGGTTAACAGCGTGGCGTCCAAACGAGGGCGGTAACGCGCGCACTAAAATGTCGCGTCCAGCGCTAATAAAAAGCTGAAGAAAATAACGGTGTGTCTGTCGTTTTCGTAATCAGGACCCAAATAACCCCAAATGACGAAGTTTCAGCAGATTTGGTGAAAACAGCTGTGGCGCCAAATGGCGCCAGCGCTAAAAACGGGTGTCGTTTTCGTAATCAGGACCCCAAATAACCCCAAATGACGAAGTTTCAGCAGATTTGGTGAAAACAGCCGTGGCGCCAAATTGGCGCCAAACGGCGCCAAATGACACCAGCATCAAAAATGAATGTCATATTCGTAATCAGGGCATCGAATTACCCCAATAGACAAAGTTTCGACGAAAAATGAAACTTTGAGATTTTGGGGCAGTAATCGTGGGGCCCAATCCGGCAATAGGGGAAGGCTGAAAACGGTGAAAAACCAAAGTTTCAACTGGGGAAGTAATGCATATCATTCGATAGCATTTTTCACGGGGAAGCTAACGGGGCACATTTCAGGTCTGCGAGTTCATCTGGAAATGCAAAAAATCTGAACATTCCACAAGGGCATGACGAGGAGGCATGTTTGGGGCCACACCACGGAAGGAACGCTTACTTGCGACCGAGTTTTCCACATAATTCCTACAGACAAGTGACCATAGTCTACGACAGTGAAGGAAATTCTTCGCTTCCTTTACAGCTTTCTACAAAACACCAGCATTCGCTCTAAAGAATGGGGCTCTCTGCCAGCTGTCACGTAATAGGGGCAAAGGCATGACAAGGGGTGATGTTTGGGGTCACACCACGGAAGAAGCGCTCACCTGCGGCCAAGGTTTTCCATATAATCCTTACAGACAAGTGACCGTAGTCTACGACAGTGAAGGAATTTGTTCGCTATCTTCACAGCTTTCTGCAAAACATCTCCTCTGAAAATGGAAAATGTCACATAATAGGCCCACTATGCCTGCTGAGAACTGTTCAAAGATTCCACTTGATATACAGAGGATGGGATATTGAGAGCAGAGGGAACACGTAAAGCCAGTAAGCGCTTGAAAACGAAATGAAGATCTCAGAATTCGGAAAATAACATTCATCTAATCTTACAATGTAGTGGATGAGATTGAGTACGTGGCGCATTCTGGGGTAAGTTTTGAGGCCCTTCTTTGTGTGTAGCGGTTAGCCCGCATAAGCGGGATTATATACACATCACATGCGAGCAACTACTTTTTGAGATAGAAATCGAGTGCATGGCGCATTCCGAAATCAAGCTTTCTGAAAAATAACAGCACCATCTTGTAGCGCTTGAAGAGCTGAGTTCAACGGTGTTTTCCGTTTCTGGAATACTTCACTCTGACCCGACTTATAACGAATTCACGAAATTAACGAGGATTCGCGCGTTATTCGCGTGAATTTTCGATTTCAAACGGCGAGTACTGTAATTCTACGCACGTTTAAGAGACCGATCAACATCGTCCTCCCAACTCGGGTGCCAGAAAATAGGCGCAAAGTGCTGACGAGAGCGAGCCTTTGCCAGCTGTAAGGTGCTATCATTTTATCGGAGCGTTCTTCGTTTGAGTGGAAAGAGTAGATGCACCCTGCACAGTAAACAACAAACACAGAGGCAATCAGTAGAATGCGCAGATGTAGAAAAGATCAGAAACACATTTCAGGAAAAGCTTTTAGAAAATGTGTTTTCCTTTTACTGTCCCGTAATTCGCGAATCACTTCGCAATATTACTGTAAAATAATTTCTATAAAATGGGGTGAGGTGGGAAGCATGTCTCACGAAGTCGCACCCACCGTTCGTCTTTTTACGTAATTGGTCAGGTCGTTTGCTTCTGTCCCTCTAGTGTTATCGGTGATCCTAATGGTCAATTTTTTCGGGAACCTACTGCATGAACATCCGTTTGTTATTAATGAACAACCAAATAGGGTCTCGCGAAGGAGAGTGTATGCTGTTCTCCTCTTCAGTCCACCTCACTATCAGTTTAGACATCTCTGAGTTTTTCTTGGCAAGCTTAAGCCTGACCTAGGCCTAAATATTAGATATGCATATCTACGTTTGCGAAGGCCTGTGAGTCAGCAAAGGCCATACCTCATCGCGCAGTTCTGATGATCTGACCAAAGAGGAGAACTGAACACCTCCCTTCGTAGGTCAGGCTTTACGAAAGCTCTATCAGAACATGGGTGAGAGCACGCTTTCTCAAACACGCTGTTACACTCTATTGGCTGGATTGGCTTCCTTTGATAGAAGATGACCCACACACCTTGGGCCACCCTCTCCATTTCTCTATTTCTGGTGACTCGCCTACCTGATGCAAGCCTGAAAGGCTCAACAGGATGAGACTAGCTCTAATTTGTCAGGGCGTTTCTATGGGTAAAATAATTGTAATGTGACATTTGTTGGTTCGAAAAGACTGAAATATGAAGTCTGTGGCTCACATGCCTCGAACCCGATCACTTCCGAACACGATCTCACATCGTCATATTTCCGTTGGATTCCTGCAAAGTACTCCGACTTTGTCGGTGAAGTTGGGTGTTTGCAGTGTTTTAGCAAAACACAAGCGGCAAAAATCCAGCTTGAACAAGTTGGGTTTTCTGGCAGCATAAGCCCAACCTCCTCCAAGTGCTATTTCTTAAACTTGTTGAGGAAATCTCAGAGGGGATTTGCACTAGGAAGCGCCACCTATTAACGCCTGAGTCAGTAATTATACACATTGACGACAACGCGAGTTTTGGCTTTTTTGGCCACGTGGGACCGCGGCGATTTTGCGGGCGCGCTCGCCTCAGGTCGTTCAAGCAGATTTTGAGTGATAAATACACAAACTAATGATCAATTACAAAACCAGATCAGTAAACTGTAATGAGCACAACCTAGCCAGGGGTCGCAGTAGTGAAATTTCGATTTAATAACATGGAATAACAATGAAAAGCGAAATTTTTCAGAACTAGCTGCAAGAGACCTCAAATGCAATTTTACGTTGAACATTCAAATTAAAATATACATACTGTCATCCCTAAGGTTCTCTCTCACTCTAATTCTACTTAATATTTAAAAATTACGACTCGGTAAAAAGAAGAAGTAAACAAAAAATTAGTTGGATTGAAGATTTCCTATGCTTCAGAAATCCTGCTCTGAATTAAAGCATACGTGGCCATTCTAATGACCACTTATGTCTTTAAAGCTAGTCAACGGTCTTTTCACGGAACTTCGTAATACGCGAAGAAACTTTGTAAATAATCATGCGTGCGCGCAAAAAAAAAGAGTGTAATGGGTGCGGGGGATATACACTGCGTTCAATAATGATACAGCCACCTAAAATTTGTTCGAAAACTTAAAGTTCATAGAGTTTCTGAAAAACTGTCCAGATAAAAATGTGACAAATTTCATGGCGAGTTCAGATATCAACACAAAAATCCATGTGAAAACACTAAAAAATTTTGTGCTCATTTTTTCAGAAGAGGTCGATTTTCCTATGTTCGAAAATGATACCTCGTGTTTCTTCGCTGAAATTCATTTAGGCTTTCATGGAACTGATTCGCAGTTATCAGGCTCTCACCTTAATGTTTCCACAAGATGAAAAAGACAGTTTCGTTTTGAAAAAACGATAAACTGTAGCAAAAAGGACCTCGGAATCGTAAAGCAGTCATACTGCAAAAAAAATTTGAGTCAAAGCTCCAATACGGTTAACAATCTTTTCTGGAATCCTGTAGGTTATGGAACAACGAAGAGCTCTGGATGTTCATCATTGCTTTTTGGTCAATTTAAACTTCGCATTTTGGGGAAACATTTCAATTTCATCGAACAGCCCGGAATTCCAGTCTTCTTTCAAAATTAAACTTTCAGTGGATATTGTTTGGGATGTGTTGAATTTTTCGAGGTCATTCTTCAATGGATAATTAAAGAAACCTTGTTTGTGAAAACAAATTCTCTTCAAAACGAGACATTTTTGCTCGAAAGTGTAACCACGTCCACTGGAGCAAGGTCAGTTCTTTTGTTCGTTATTCCTTACTTTCTGTCTGCGTTCCTCTCAATGTTTTCGTGTTCATAGGAGTCTAATGAAAGCAGAAACCCTCTATGAAGAAGGAAAAACTCGAAAGAAAGTGAACAGAAAGTAAAACACCAGACAATTAAGTAATCTGGATTTTTGCTCCAGTGGAAGTAGCTACGCTTTTCGAGCAAGAAAATGTCTCAGTTTTCGAGAGAATTTCTTTTCACAAACAAGGTTTCTTTAATTATCCATTGAAGAATAACCTCGGAAAATCTTCGAACACGTCTCAAACGAATATCCATTGAAAGTTTAATTCTGAAAGAAGACTGGAATTCCGGGCACTGTTCGATAAATCTTGAAACGCTGTATCCCAAAAATTGCGAAGTTTAAATTGACAAAAAGCGGTGATTAACATCCAGTACTCTTCTTTGTTTCCATAACCTACAGGATTCCAGAAAAGATTGTTAACCGTATTGGAGCTTTGACTCAATTTTTGCGCAATTTGACTGCTTGACGATTCCTGGTCCTTTTTTGCTACAGTTTACCTTTTCTCAAAACTAAACTGTCTTTTTTATCTTGTGGGAACACTAAGGTGAAAGCCTCATAAATGCGAAGCTGTTTCATGAAGCAAAAATGAATCTCAGCGAAGGAACACGGGGTGGCTGTATCATTTTTGAAAAAACTAGGAAAATCGTACCTTGCTGGAAAAACAGAATAAAACTTTTTAGATATTTCTCACATGGATTTTTGTGTTTTGATACCGGAACTGCGCACTAAATTGTAAATTCTATCTGGAAAGTTTTCTAGAAACTCTATGGACTTTAAGTTTTCGAACAAATTTTAGTGGCTGTATCATTATTGAACGCAGTGTATATCCCGCACGGTCCGGCATGGCCTGCAATGCGTGGGATATATATCCCTCGCGTTGTCGTCAATGTGTTAAGACAAGCGTCAACAGCAAGATGTCGACGCTTTCAAAATGGATGCAAAGCGAGGCAACGTCTGTTTCTCTCTGCATCGACCCCAGAGGACTAATTTAGTTGCTTTTCTACCTAGATGTCCTATTCTCAGAAATGTGTATCGACATTGTAGAGCCCAACCCAGCGATTTCTTTCTTGGTATCAAGTAGAATTTCAAGAATCAACTTGACGCAAGACGGCAAACAAACATCACCGTACAACTGCTTCGCAGCTTCATTATGGTGATTCAGGGAAAGCATCTTTTGAGCGTTACGAAGGATAAACTAATATATTGGGTTGATCCATATCTTTTGACCGGAGGATAATTTACACTGTGCAAAACCTAAGGACGAGATGGAAAAAATGGCACAACTGATTAACACTTCGACGGACTTTGATGAAATTGTGATGAAACTTCGATGAAAAGCGTACTGCTATAAGCTTCACAGTCATGGACATGAAAGTGAGCCTCATATATACAGCGGTCGGCTTCAGTCTGGAGCCAAAAGGGAGTGGCCACAGAACGAGGGGTTTGGTGGGACAGGACAAGAGGGAGTGTACTGAGCAGGGAGAAGTTGACTGTGAATTAGTGGTGTTCTTGATCACAGCAAGTCTCAGAGACAACACGAGGGTGACTTCACGCGAGGAAGAATCCCGGGAAACTGGAAGAAGGAAGATTTGTAACGAGTGTGGTCCAGGAGTTTGATGTTGCTCACACCATTGTTTTGTGCGCATAAGGAGCAATATGGACTGCAGCCACTGCTGCCCCTAGAAGAGTAGGTGGTGGATAGCAGGTGATTCCTACATTTTGCAACAACCTACGTCAGTCACAATCTGCAGTTGCAAAAACATTTATCAGGATTGTAAGGCACGTAATCCCAGGCTGAACAGTGGTACAGTGACCGTATAGGCATGGTCTCTCTGACCGACCAACAGTATCTGGTGTTCCTTCGAAACCCGCGCATCGGCGGGAACATTTGCTAGGTGCCGGGACATTAGCGATGGACCACCGATTTGGATGATCGCGTGTTCTTCTCAGTTAAGATCAAATTGAATGTGAGTAGTGATTTTGGACTTACCCGCATGTGGCGAGAATAGGAACATGTAATGCACCCAGGACCATCGTTCAACATGATTGTTTTGATAGTCCATTCGATATGGTGTGGGGAGGCATAAAGTTGCAAGGGCGTACCAACCTCCCAACTCCTGATCGCGGAATGCTTTCTGATCGACGTTATTGTGACGCTGTACTCCTCACTTATGTGCATCTTTTCAAGGGTGCCTTTGACCTCAACTTCAATCGTATGGAGGACAAGGTGCGAGAGCATCGAGCAGCCTAGGTGGAAAACTCTTGGAAAGCGAGGATTTCCGGCGATTGGTGAAGCCTGCCCGCTTCCCCCAGTCAAATGCTATGGAGCACGTGTGGCGTGCATTCAGGAGAGCTATTGTAGCGCATCAACTGTCTAGCAATCGCTTGTCAATCGCGGTCTTCAAGGAATGGATCGCTTCTCCACAAGAACTCTTAACCAACCTTGTGGCCAGTATTGGAGCACGTGGCAGAGCATGCTTTGCAGTCCGTAGTGTTCATACACCCCATCAAGAACCAGCTCCTCTCTTTTGAATGTCTACCATGAGTTGGAGAAGCCTCACCTATCGACCGCTTCAGACAGGGTATTTGAAGAAAAATGTCTTTTCCAATCGCCCCTTTGCGCTTTTCTGTTAGTAACTCTCTGCACTGTACCGCAACATTTACTTCTATGTATGTGCCAAATTTGGTCCACCTAGGTTAGCTAGCAACCAGATATCATGTGAAAGTTACTTC
>MU895054.1:0-13237 GCA_036418205.1 Ostertagia ostertagi
ACATTCCACATGGTGCTGCAGTGGCAGCTGGAGGGCAGTGGAGGGAGGAGGGAGGATGGGGAGGGGAGGCGAAAAACCAATCACCAACAGACCTAAGGTGCAGTTAGGTATTGATATGTCATTCTACCGTCATGTCATGATTATGGCGATGCCCTCTACTATATGAAACCCTTTTGTGTTGCATACGCGTCACTTCCACGAGGTGTTGGTGTCACAGGAGGAAGGGACCATAGCGGAGGATAGAAAGCTTGCGCAGGAAAGGAAGGTCCCGGCGGTTGACGGGGGACTAATCTGGTTGTGATATCCAACACGTGGGAAGAGAACCAGGTTTTGTATGCGAGAATTACAATTCCTCACGATCGATCAGTAATACTGGATTCGATGGAAAAAAGGAACACAAGTGACAAAGCATTTTTCCTCGTGGATTTTTGCTCTCTCTTAATTTCAACATTCGAACATGCTCACCAATTTCGTGAAATAGGTTGGTTAGCGAAAACGGAGCGCTGACAATTAATTGTTATGTGATTTCCACTAAGTTGTGTACGCTCCCACCACTAGAATGGCTCGGTTACGAAGTACCAGGCTGTATGCTGCTAGAGTAATCCTCTACTGGAGTGTTCATAGTTGGCGATCGTACGTGCGATTAGGCGATTAGTCTATAATGAAAAATATACGTATAGATTAGGCGAGTAGGCGAGTAGGCGATTAGGCGATCGCTCAATGGGCGGAGCAACAAATCAATACGTATCCTTCCCTTATCGCCTACTCGCCTACTCGCCTAATCGCACGTACGATCGCCAACTATGAACACTCTATAGCTCTTCCATCCTCGCAGACGGCCGAATAAAATCAAACTCGTTATCGTCATCAGTTTACTAACACTTGTTCTTATTTCGGCTACTCCTTCGGTTAAATCGGTGTGAAAACAAGGAGGCGTCACTACGATTCTGAATGAAAGTCGAGCGCGTGACGCGTTCTGAAAGGGAGCAGTCACTGCCAATGCTTCTTCTTTGATTTTCTTATGTTTTTTCCTTTCTTTCTTCTAACGCCAAGTTAACAAGGAACATCAGAATACGAAGAGGAAGAAGGTTGGCTTACGAGCAGAAATATATGTTTTCTTACATAATTCATACGTCTTCTGAGTGATGGAGATTTTCTGCGATAACTTCTGAATTATGATCTGTCGACTATGAACTAGTGAGCATTGCGAATCAGCTGGCGTCATTTCAAAGTCATCACCTGCACGTGCGAAACACGACAGTCGTTTTGCCTCATTCCTAACGGAAGGATCACCAAAAATAAGCATAGGTATAAGCGAACTCAGCAGCTCTTATATCGCTGTCTGCAGGTCAAAGTCCTACACATCCGAAAAAAGCGCCATTTTCAGTTTTCCCTGCTTTTTTCTTATTTGTTCACTATTGGCACACCTCTAAATTATTTTTCAAGCTAAATATCTGTGCAACTTGAAGGCATTTGAAGTGTCCCGTGAAATGCGGCAAGCATTTGCTTCCATTGGTTATCATGGAGATGTTCGTATGCCTCCTCGACCTAGGCTATAGATTGCGAGAGTGGGTGTTGCTATGCTTTATGCTCAGGCGAGTCTGCTATCATTTCCCCTTCCTCGAGAAAACGGAAATCCTTACTAGCCGCAAACTTCGATCTGAAATCAATCGAACCAGGCAATGTTAGATCTTACCAGATTGGTCCCCCGTCAACCGCCGGGACCTTCCTTTCCTGCGTAAGCTTTATGTCTTCCGCTGTGGTTCCTTCCCACCTGTGACACCAACACCTCGTGGAGGTGACGCGCATGCAGCAAAAAGGAGTTCATATAGTAGAGGGAATCGCCATAACCAAGTCGTGACGGTAGATTTTCCGCCTCTCCTCCCATTCCTCCCTTCTTTCCTCCATTATTGAAAGGACCGGAGGTGTGCTCAGTGTGTTTGTATTAACGTGGGGGTTTTATCCATTTCTATTGCAATGAGCACATGTTTAGCTCTAGTCTTGCGAGCCTACTCGACTCTGCTGTCAGTGCTTTATTCCATTGAGCTGCCTTACCACCCACTTCATTTTGCGGACGGACAGGCACAGTCCATACATACTCACATTTATACATACATACAGACATACATACAAACCGAGCACACGAAGTTAGCGGTTTATAAAATAAGAAGGATCCCTGACGGTGAGTACTGTATTCAGGAACGCAGCTCTCACCGGTTTATCAGGTTTGGGTTAAGATGTGAGGTCGACTGTGTGAAACTTCCGCGAGGCGCGGAATTTTCACCTGGTCGTGCTAGAATAGTTAATGAGATCGGTAATCACTACTATAGATCAAGCGCTCTGTCTGTCTATGTATGTCCCCCAGGTGTCGGAAATTCAGTACGAAGCCTAGTAGCGCAGTGTGATTGTGATAATTTATTAACGGAATTAAGTGGGTGCGGATGGAACACCAATAGCGACGTGAGTAGAAATGATACAAAATAAGGCTGGCTGAGCGAGGGTGGGTAAAACGTGGGTGCCCCATTTATATTACACCTTTTGCAGTGATATTTAGAACTTATGATTTATTTTATTGCGGATATGGCGGGGGACTCGGATAAAGGAGGGGACAGAATAAGTCTGTATCGGAAGACCATAAGAAGTGATAAAAGCTGATAAAGAGGGACAGAGCAGAAAAGCCAGAACCCGCTTCACCACTGTTGTCTGCACATCGGTCAAAATGTCCAAGATCTTCAATGTTCTCCTTGTAGGCACTATATTCCTATTTTTATATCATTTGTGAAGCTCATTCAACCGTTTGCTTATAGGGCAGTTTCCCAAATAAATGGTGCGACATTTGTGGGGACACGGCGAGATATTGCTGTCTTTATATCTATCTTTTATTTGATGATTTGTTTTATACTTCAATGTGCTTTTCTTTGCGACTGCGCAGGAAATAAGCTCTCTATGTTCTTACTGATGGTTACCTTAATCGAAGTCGGTGCTAACTGATGCATCGTACCACCAGGAGCATGGGCTCCGGTAATTAGACGAGTTGCCCACGTTTTCGCGAGGCCTCAGAAACATCCGTGGTGTGAGGGATCAAGATGGCTATGCATTTCTGTGGATTTTGGTATCACTCCAGCTTGACCAGCGTTCGAAAGACACGGCATGAAGGCGCGTGTAACGTTGCGAAGATAATGGTAACAGAAGGAAGAAGTTAACAGAGAAGAAAACGGACCGTTTTTATACAAGACTTTTTTGAATAAGTATTCCACCCCCCCCTCTCCTAACATATGATGTGACGAGAGGTTTGGGACGGGCCCAAGCATGTTAGCGGATTAAATCACTCCGTCCAACCATTGATCTTGGAGGATCTGAGTGCATGGTCCTGATTTGTCCATGCTTTTGATGCCACTATAGCCGCAACACCTGAATCCTGACCATCACCACTATCCCACCCATGGCCAGTCGTCCGTGGATCCAAATTGCTAGGTGGAAGGTGGAGGGACAGACAACATGTAAAAGACATAGCAACAATTTGGTGAGCATATCAAGAAAAGAGGGGGTCGTATGTGAGGTTGATCAAAGTTCAACATCTCTCGGGGGCAAGGAAGGGGTGTGGAACTTGTAGGAATCGAAGGGGTTGTAGTTGCGGGGAAGGAAGTCGAGGGGTTTCGGAAGTTTCTAGCGGAAATTTAACTAGATGTGGTAAATAGAGGAATTAGAATATTTGCCATTTCTTCAGAGATAAATATTCCCTCCGTTTCGAAGGGTGACAGTGAGCAGAGTTAGGGTGTGTCGGTTAGTTCCGTCATCAAGTGCTATAAAAGCAGGACGCAAAAACCGGGTCGTGAAAATTCCGAAGAAATACTAACGCTATGGCCAATATCATGCCGAAAAGCACCTTCAAAAATGACGTGGCTGCAATGAATTCAAAAAAGCAGGTTTGCGACGGAAGCTATAATGACGTGAGAGCTACAAAATTGGAATAAGGGCTCTATTTCAAGGCAAATTCGATTTCTTTTCTGCTTATTTCGAGCTTGGAAGTGCTTGGTGTTGGACATGAATGAGTAATACTCAGAAAAAACCTATTCATTCGAAAAAAGCCAAAATAGTCTGTTGACTTTAATTTCAATGGTTTAATCGGACTGACTCACTCAATAGAGTCCAGGCACTTTTTTAACCTTCCATTTTATGTGGCTTAACTATTTTCGGCCAACTCTCGCTACTGCTCGAGAATAAGTGTTCTTTTAGAAAGTGCTAACTACACATGCAGGCATGGCCCTGGCCTCGTGGTCAACTCCTGGATCGTATCTTGTCCCGGCCAACGGGAGCCTTCCATTCATCCGAGATCAATTGAAGTATCGGACCCCTTTAGGAGAATGAACAACCAGGGTCAAGCGTGCGTTGAGGAATCCTCGACATGTCACAGGGGGGGGGGTCGTATTGGCCCGCTGGGGGAAGAGATCGGGCCCGATTGATGCAGTAGGATCATCGTCGGAGGACAAACATCAAGGATCGAGTCGATGCCAGGCCAGAGTATTTCCAATAACAATTGATTCCGCCCACACAAAATCTTCGTGATTTAGAGGTGTCCGCTTAGCAATTCTTAGTTACTTCAGTGTTTTATCACCACACAAGTTAAAGAATCCGAAATTCGCACGTTTTCCAAGGGATATTTTATCTTTCAAGTAAGTCCTCAATCTGAAGGGATGTGAAGCACACGGCGCATCCCAGAGTGGGCCCAGTTGGTTGCGCGCGCTTCAACTACGGCTCTCTGGAGAAAGAATCTCAATTCAGGAAAAATCAAGAGGATTCTGAAAGGGTTCATGTGAAATTACAGGGAGGAGTACACCATTCAACAAGAAACGCAGTCTTCAGCGTCAAATTCAAGCATGTAATCCTTAAAGTTGAGATACGCTAAGCAATTTTACAATCCTTGAGAAGAGAATAGCACGGGGGTTTCCGAACCTGCTTCCGCTTTTGTGCAATATCGCCCTTGAAGGAGCTATAGTCGTTGAAATAGTGCCAATGTAGCGAAAAAGTACCTTTCGGCGGTACTCGGGCAGAAAATCCTCAACGTGGCCATTTTTTAAATAGTGGACGTATTAAGCAGTTCTAGTAAGCATTGATAGAGCAAATCTTCTAGTTTATGATGACTATAACTTTTCCAATTTGACGAAAATGAAGCAAGTTAAGGCTTTGGAAAGCGTAAAACTCGCACTCATCACGAATTTTCCTCGTAAATTTTGCAAAAATCGAGTGGCAGTTTTTAATATAGTTTCGTATGAAAGCTGCTTTAGCAACCATTTGATAGAGAAATCTTCTAGTTTTGTCTGACATATTAACTTTTCGGGAATGACGAAAAGTGAGCAAGTTATGGCCTCGGAAAGTGTAAAAACTCGTGCTCATCATGAATTTTCCTCGTTAATTGATCTAAATTTGTTATTTATTATAATTTTTTTGTAATATCAACACTGTTGGAAAGCCTCTCTTCACGAACTCCCAAATGCTTTCAGATTGAAAATTCGTCATATTTGAAGAAAGTTATAATCATTTGAAATATTTGTTCAAATTTCAATAGTAAATAAGCTGCTCCACGGTCAACGCCAAAGTCCAGTCAACACACAGCTGGCGAAGGCGGTTAAAAAGCTTCTTTCAACTGAAGGGGGACGTGTAAATTGAGAACCATAATCTGTGTGTAGTACTAGAATTTGGTAAGTCTTGTGGAGGAAATAAATAAAGAAGAGATGTTGTCATAGTATGCCATTTTTAGTGGCTAGTTTGTCGTTTTCTGGTTTTTCGTTTGCTCGTTTGGTAGGACTCATCAATAATGATTATTCTTTGACTTTTTCACTTTTGTACTTCTTAAACATTTTTTGTGGGCGGTGGGGTAGCAGGGCTTTTTTTATGAGTGTTGAGAGAGAAGTTAGCAACTTCTTATAGGTTCTGGGGCTTTTGAAGCGGACTCTTTGGCTGAGAGAGATGGAGTCGAATTTAAAATTTTTTCCTCCCGCCTCGTGGGCTGGCCCTGTGAACAACTGACTGTGCTACATCGGCCGGAACACATCAGGTCGGCCGATGGTACAAGTCAGTCAGAGCTGTGTTCTAAAATGCCAGCACAACCCTGAACTGAAGTAATGGCGTTGCGCATCCAAAAAGCATCCTGTAGCGCAATAATACATCAATTCGATCCCCGACTTTGTCTTAATGGCTCTGCATCAGGAAATGCAAGATATTGACAAAGAGAATTGCCACGACATTTTCCTATACAAAAAACACTTGGACTGACATTTCAGAATTGGTCAAATAATAGCAGTACTAAAATAGCCATGACGAAAGAGAAGAGGTGAGGTATTTGAGAACAATGGAAGTTGCCTAGAAATCTAAAGATTTAGCCAGAACAGATTAAGTGTTCTTAAGTAGGATTTGACGGAGAAGTAGGATAAAAGCTAAAAATAAAATCAGGTGACTTGAATTGAAGTAAAAAATCACTTCAATAAAATTTAGAAGTATTTGTTTTTCAAAATTGATTTCATCCACATTCAAGCATTCAGCACTTTAGCAAAAATGAGCATTGGTAAAGGGTCTTCGAATGGCGCTCATGTCGTTGGTGGGGTGGAATTCAAGTAAGTGAACAGCATATAGCACTTAGATCTCAGAGAGGCGGAGTTCTTGGGAGGATTTGAGCAATTATTTTTCCTGACGTTCCTCCTCTCTACTGGTAGTCCCAATGTCACCTACCATCGGCCCTGTTCTGTATGTCCTACCCCCCCCTCCACCCTGAAGACATGGGCGCCTCTCGGGTCGTACTGCATGTACATATAGCCTCTTACACCAAATCTTAGCCAGTGTTTATTTCCGAGATGACGCATGCGATTGGACGATTAGGCGATTAGGCGAAGCAGAAAAGAAGGCATACTTATCAGTATGGTTCGCTCCGGCCTCATTAGCGGTTCCCTACTCGTCCACATGCCTAGTCGTCTAATCGTTAGGCCGATGTCAGACTTTGCGAATCAAGCGATTCGCTACTAGCTCGCTAACGTCCGCGGTCGCGTTGCGGTACCAGCCAATCGAGCGATTCGCGGACGCTAGCGCTCGATTTGCAAAGTCTGACATCGGCCTTACGTATCCTCTCATTCTAGCTCAATCGCCTAATCGTCTGGTCGATCTGTAATCTTGAAATATAAAGTTCCCTTATACAACTGCGTTGGCGATGAAAATCGGTGGAAAATTTGCTGCTGGTGATGAAAACGCAATGCAGAGATGGCGTAGTGGAAGCAGAGGTCAACCGTGACTTTCGCATTTTTCAAAAAATTTGCGACTCCCCTCCCCCCCCCACCATCAGCAGTCTTAGAGGGCTCTCAATACTATCCCCCTCCACCTATCTACGCCATCATAGCTGTTTCTATAATAATATTTATTGTGAGACCAGTCGACACAGCCTAGCTCCGTCACCACTTTTTTCTGCAATGCGGCCCGGGGGGGGGAATGCAGTAAGGTATCACGAAGCAGTACCCCCACCAGTTTAACTGAATTCTCTCTACTTTCTTCCCACCCACCAAATTCAAAAAACTATTCAATAACAACATCCTTCAAGCGACCTCCCGTCAAACCTTCTGTTCCAACTGGGATAACTGTTCATCTAAAATGCCCCCCCCCTCTAAGTCATAAGATTGAGCCCCCACATCGAATAGTTGCAACGGACGGTTGACTCAGAGTGAAGGTAGAAGGTAGTGTAGTGAGGACTTGGGCTCGTAAGTGTGCGGCTAATACGCGCTTGACATTGACTGACTTCTGCAGTTCGTTGTGTAGGTCAGCTCGCATACCAATGGCACCTCTACCGGTGACGCTAATGAAAATCAGCTCAAGGGCTTTACATCAAGGTTTTAAGCTCTACCTGCTCCTAGAAAGCGTGCCGATACACGAATTCTACACAAACCTGAAAAAACTACTACGGCACTGTATTGGCATGAATAAAGAGGTCCGTTGGATAGGTCTCTTCGCCGGCGCAAGTCCTGTCGTTGAACATATTAAGTTTCTTAAATAACTAGTTAGCCGCGCGTATCTGGTTTACCTGAAGGGATCGTGAAATGCTCTAAAGTTGTTTCACTGCGGCGGAACTCTATGCGATAGGCGGGACTTTTAGATTGTTCGGGGAGCTAAGCTAGAATAGTTCACAGAGTCTTCTCTTAAAACCATCAAATGACGTACCAACTTGTTTGTAAACTATGTGTATTGATAATCAAAATATCCTAACTTTGAGGACTAAGAGCTGTAGTTCATCGCAGCCGTCGAGGTGGATGCATAGATGTTCATAAAAATTAGGATGAAGTACTAGTTATAAATATCGTAGTAAAATCAGCTAGCTGCATTGTACTCGCTAATTCGCAATGCATTTATTGTCTGCATGAATCGTTGGATAATATTCACCAAAAAACTAGCTAATGATGTGATTAGGCAAGAAAGCCTCTGCGATTCAGCAAATGCATAATTTATTAGTGAGTTGTTGGCAAGTGATCAAAAATTACATGGGTACAACAAAACAGTAAAGCCAGCATGACGAATACTTATGAAAATCCCCCAATCTCTGGTAAAATAAAGAGTCTGGGTACGGTCAGCATTGTCCGTAAAAGTAATCCATTTATTTGTTTATTTATTTGCGTCAAAAGAACATGAGAAGGCATCAAGCGCCGAAATGAACTGCCCGTACACCATGAAGAGAATTTCATGATCATCGCCATCCCCTCCCCTTGCGGAAGATCTTGTTGGGTGACCCTCCGAATGATGAAGTTCCGAAATGTTAGGAGGCTGCTTGATGGAGTGGCTCAATTCCGGCACCAGGGTCAACCCTACGTTGTTACGAGTAACAACGGGGGGGTCGTACTCAGTTGAGCTTGGAGAGGGGGGTCGTACTCTCTCGGTGGCCGGCAGTGGGATTCTTGGTGATATCCTACTGATCATGGATAGTGGTACGAAGGGAAAGAGCAAACGCAGCACAGAAAGTGTATATTATGTAGTGTATATTAGTGCAATTATGCAAAGCCTTCTCCCCATAGACGCAGTGATGAAGAGGAAGACATGCAGCATCGTCTGAAAAAAGTGCTCGCACCATGACATGGATAAAGCCACGAAACCACATATGAAACTATTGCCTGTGGAAACATGGATAATAGCCAGCACGTTACGTTTGCGCAAGATGACTGAAACTAGAGCATCTATAAACCACGCTTCCTTCTAAACGAGCTTTCAAATGAGTCAGCGAATCGAGCGGGCGCCCGAGGCGTGGCGCGCACCAAGGCAAGGGATGTAGCGCAAGCGCATGCTCGAAGCTTTCTAGCACATCCTAAATTAAACATGAAATTGGTCTTCCAAGAAGTTACGGGCAGTGAAACCTAAGAAAAAAACTCGCGTTTTCGAGAAAATGGCTTGAAGAATACCCCTCAAATAAAAAGTAACAACGGACTGATAATTCAGGAACGCTTGGGTGCTCGTTAGAAAGCTTGAATCCTGTAGTTTATTATACGTGTTCAGCTTCCCAAATGAATGACTTTGAAGGAAGTTATGATCGTTTGAAGGTCAAAAAGTCGCCTTGCACAGAAAAAAGTAACAACGTACAAAATTTTTACTAAATTGACTTCCGAAGAATTTTTACCCATGGTTGGATAGAAAATAATTTGAATTTTCCAAATCAAATCACTTCGGCGCAGAAGCTCGAATATGAAGGAAGTTATAGCCCTAGAAAGAGGAGTGTAAAAATTCGTGTTTCAATTTTATTTTTTGCCTAATAACTTATTCATTCCGAAGTGTTTGAGAACAAATGAGCACTCGTTAGGAAGAAGGAGCCACGTCGATCCAAAATCCACCTGAATCTTCCGAACTACCTGAAATGTAAAAAAAAAAACTCCTCGAATTTTCACATTCCCCGTTCGACGCCTCTTCACCGTGAGCAAATGCGCTCCACCGTCAGGAGGCCAAAGGGACTTACGCGTAGCAATAAATATTGATGCTGCTCTTCTACATAAAGTGTTCCATAAAAGGGATCGTATCAATCACCCATGAGGGTTGGGGTCGCACAAATTCCACAGAGTAAACCCCGATAGCTGACCACTGTCTTCCAAATGTCCCGTGCATACGACATCAATCCCACAGAATTCCTTGTGGTTGAACATAACATATTTCGAAGGCAAGGCCTCCTAAGCACAGGACGAGGCGCTTTCGCCGGTGAAGGATTCGATCGTAGCGCCCCAGCAAGGCCTCACACAAGGCGCTGGTGGCACTGCCCGCCCTCCGTCTGACTACCCCCTCGCCGTCTGATCGAGCCGTTGACAGTTCACGTTTGATCGACGATCAGCCACCGTCGAGGCTCTCCCCAACTCGACCCAATCAAACGCGGCAAAACCAAGTGTTCCCATTTTTCGGTTTTGAGTGTTTCTATGATTTTTCCGTTTATCACTGACACCCGTCTATTCTTGACATCGCATAGGTGTTGGCTTTCCATATCGTAAAAGTCCCTCCTCATAATGTTAGGGAGTCAAAAAACAAGGAAACTCAATAAATTTTGGATTAGTTGTTGTACATATGAAATATGGGCAATATGTATACTTAACGTTAGCGGGGCTCAACCCTAGGAATCACTATTTTCGGATAGGTATTTACATTCATAGAAGGACTACCCTTTCCTTCCGAGTGCCACCCTTTACGAATTTTTACTTACTGGCGCTCGTGCTCTTCCCTGCCAATCACAATGTTTCGCAACTAATTTAATCGATTTTTCAATTTATTTCCTATTTCTGCAGGAAATTTATTGGCTTGCCTGGCGGGGGAAGTTTAGAAAAATTGAGGCATGCAATCCCATTAAAATTTCACGAATTTGGCTATAGCGGTGAATGAAAGAAAATTTCCACATATTAGTCACCCTAGTGAATGAGAAATGCGTCAGGGCCATCTTTCAAGGCATCATTTCGCATTCAAAGTATTTTACAGGATTCGCGTCATCCTTTCCGGTTGAACATACATATACCGTTCTACCCCTAAGATACGATATCCCGATGATAAGTCGCTGGGCAAAGTGAGTACTATGCAAAGTGGGTACGTGCGCGTTCTTCTGTTTGTTGTTTGTTTATTTGTTGTTTTGGGAATGCAATTTGTTTTGTATAAGCAATTAGTTGCATGTTCTACATGCGATGAAAAGCTCAATATGAAACAAGTGACCGAGCGAAAAACAATACGGTAAGTAAATAGGAAAAGCCTGTTCGCAAAAATGGTAGCTGACTTTTTTCTACGGGATTCTAGGACCATAATGAAGAACTCCAGACCAGAGCAGTTGCTCGCTCTCCGCTGCAGGTTGCCAGTGCCTACAAAACGTTCATTAGAAGATGGTTTTGGGTTTTCTTTCTACCTTACAAGGGAAGGATGGTAGGTCGAAGTGGCCGTTCGAAATGAAATGTATACCTCCTGATGCGTCTCCAGACGCTGATTCCAAATCTGCCTTCCAAATCTGCTAAACGACTCTCCGAACGGAGTTATGAAGCGTAATAGCTCAGTGGTGATGGTCCGGGGTGGCAGGTAAAAGCTCGTAGGATCGGTTCCTTTGCAAATTGGTTGCTTTGCTTTTGTCTCTAGAAGTGTTGCGGACAAAAGCAAAGCAACAAACTTGCAAAGGAACCGATCCTAAGAGCTTTTAACAAACTTTATACGACCGCCCTACGAGCTTTTACCTGCCACCCCGGACCATCACCACTGAGCTATTACGCTTCATAACTCCGTTCGGAGAGCCGTTTAGCAGATTTGGAAGGCAGATTTGGAATCAGCGTCTAGAGACGCATCAGGTGGTATACATCTCATTTTATACGGCCACTTCGACCTACCATCCTTCCCTAAAAACTGAGAAATGCACCGGCGTCCCGAGAAAACAAGAGTCACAGAGCTTGAAGCTGATGAAGCGATTATAGAGTGAATAGAGTAGGAGCGATAAGAAAAGATCTTGGGTGATACATAAGAGTTTCCTAAATATGACTACATTTGTTTGCGCTCAGACAGAGTCGTTACCAGCGCTAACCTGAATCGCACCCTTTATACGAAGTTATCGGCCATTCGTGCGAACGAATGTAACCATGGCAAACGAATAAGAAAGAAGGCTTGCATTCCGTGAAGCCGTATACATAGCAAAGAACGCTGTGAAGGGGAAAGCTGTAAGATATTAGGCTTAAAATTAGACGAATATGAACGTTGTATGATGTAATGAAGAAAAAGAGCTTATATAGAGAGGAAAGAAGAGAGTGGCTGGTAAGTGGATTGAGTGAAGAGTTGTCCATGATGTGTCGGAATGAAGCAGAAGAACCAATTTAAAGGAGAGACCAATGAGAAGATACTTTGGAAGGAACTGACTGGACAGACTACAGATGGTTGAAGGCTCCATTGGTAGAGGTGGAATGAGCTGGACTTCAAACAAGTCGAGAGGAATGATCTCAGAGAAAACTTCGTGGAGAGTGGATGCTACAAAATGTACGAGAGCTGGCAGAGAAAGAAAGCTGATTTCAAAAATTAGAAGCGATGAAAAAACTAGAAATAGTTCCTAACAAATATGGAGTGAAAGGGAACTTGAACAGTAAACTGTGAACCGCTGGACGGTGTTCAGCCATTCTCGGGGTGCATTCAACTTTACTCAGAATCGCAATGGAATTTCAATGCCTACCCGGAAATTCATGGATCTGGATGAACAATACGTCAGTGGGAAAGCAGGGTAAATACGAGGGATGTTCAGTCCTACCAGGTGAACCATGTACCAATAAACTGGTCCCAAAGGGAAGGAGAGCTGATGTTTGGCAATAGGAAATGGGAAACTGAAAGGCATTGGAGAAGCTCCCTGTTCGTGCTTCGCGTTAACTTGTGTATTAATCACATATTTAGGAGTGATTCACCCAGGTGTTTCTTGCGTTTTAAGACTTGATTCCTCTTACCAACTTTCCTATAATTTATAATAACCATTTATAAAGCTAAAAATTGATTTTGTTCACCATTACAGGGGCGGAAGTGGTGTAGTGGCAAGTGGCACGCTTACCACGCGAGCGGTCCGGGGATCAAATCCTGGGTCGTGAGTCGCCCGGGCCAACCAAGCCTTCCATCCCTCCGGGGTCGGTTAATTGGTACCAGACTTGTCTGGGAGGATAAAAACACTGACTTGTACATCGGCTGGCCCCCGCAAGTCATTGTATAGGCCACATCGCATTCAAACGCCACTACGATATGAACT
>MU895060.1:0-16855 GCA_036418205.1 Ostertagia ostertagi
GTTGAAGTCACATGCAAGCCTGAAAATAAACGAAAAGACGAAGAGGGGGTTCACAGCGGTAGACGAGGAGCTTCGTAAAGAGTGGAAGAACATTAAAGCGCTTTGGACTAGGAGTGTTTTCCATTTCTTGGACAAAAATTTCGTTTTTCAATTGCCCTCTTACTTTATGACCTCTTATTACCTAGGAATCAGAAGGAAGCATGCCATGAGAAGCTAGAGGTGTCACAGCTCATAGAATGGACTATACAACCCAGCAGCTTTTAGGATAATAGGTGCACCTTCATCAAAACAGCATCCAGCCGTCAAGGACGGCATTACATTGGCCGTTCGAAAAGAAGATGGTAACCAACCTTCCCTCGTTCTTTCCTTACCCTCCGTCCGTTAACCAGGGAATGTTTTGAAATTCCCATGGAACTTTGAAAGGAGACCTAGGTTCGATAGAGTCTTGGACGCTGATTACAAATATGGACACTAAAACTGCTACGTGAACTTTGTAAGAAAGTTGTGAGCCTTAAAAGTTGCAAAAGAACGCTAATGATGAGGTGCAACCTATGTGGAAACACGGTTGCTTTTTGCCTGGAACTTGTTCTATAAGGGTAAATGGGTGCCCTGATTACGAATATGAGACTCGTTTTTGGCGCAGAGCGTTACTAAGGCGAGCTTACCTGGTGAAATCGCCTCAGTAACGTTTTTTTGCCAATTCCGAAGGTTCATAAGTTTTAATTAGCATAAGAAGTTCACGTAGAGTTTGTATGTCCATATTTGCAATCAGCAGCGTTCAAGATTCTATCGATTCATCTACAGTAACTCCCATAACTTTGCTAAAAAAGACGCGGAAGACGCGGATCCGCGTCTTTTTCGTCTTTTTGCTATAATTTGATTTCTTTTCGCTTTTCGACATTTATACCATTAGACTCAGCTCGTCGAGTTCTATAAGTCTGCCTTCCAAATTTCAGAAAATTTGATTTTTTAATTCCAAAGTGCCTAAGGCCACTGATCAGAAAGCGTCTCGCTATGATTGAGGGCTTCCTTCCAAAGTTCCATGAGAAATTCGAAGCTTTTCCCTACGACCTCTAAAGTGACTCGGACAAGAAAATGTCATTTTTTTAAGTTATGTGCGACCAGTGCTGGATAAACTAATCTTCGAGAACGATTGAAGCCATAAAAGTCTGATAGAAATAAAGTAGGGCGTTACGGAAAAAGAATGAGGATACCTTTCGGGCAAAATGAATATGGCTGTCGGTCGCATATAATTTTGAGGCATAAAACAAGTATGTTGCATTATTTATGAAATGTTTCATTATGCCGCTGGGCACTATAGTACTTGGTGAAGAGGTAAGGGTTTTATGAGCTCTTGACCTCTAAAGATGGATGGTGAGGGTGCTTTGGAATGTTGGCGAGGATCCAAGTAATACACGAACAGACGATGCTGTACGTTTTTTATAGTTGTGTTGACTACAAAACACAAGGATAGTGGTCATTAAACAGAATCATAAACTGGAACAGAGCGCGATGAATTCAAGGTAGCAACATATTCCACAGAATTGCCTCAATGCAACGGTAGCAAAATATTCCACAGAAATTGCCTTCATCGAGTGCGACAATAATAACTTGGGACCGCATTCTGCACCACGTGCAGCACGCTACCGCACAGAAAAGTATTGTAGTGCTTGGATAATGCAGCATTTTTCTAGATCACAAATCAGTGATATTGTTTTTCAGCCACAGAAAAATGAGTATAATTTCAAGAATTATAAAACTAATAAATAATGCATATTATGATGGAACACCCGGTAGACCCAATGTACACACAACCCTGCCGTCCGCAACTGAGAGGATTCGCAATAGAGAAAAGAAAAAAAGGCAAAAAATGACTTTCCCTCACATGCGGGACAAAACTTCAGCCAAGGGGCCCTGAAGTTCTCATTTGGCCAAATGCCAAATGTCATATTGGCTATTCTCAGGCATCGACATGCGGTTAAAGTGAGGCCACTAGCTAATGGACGCTGGATGCATCCTCACCTTTTAGTGGCGAGTCAGAAGTAGGTAGGTCATTGGATAAGACAAATGGAACAAGCGCGTTGAAGGACAGTGGAATTATTTCGAGGCAAAATGGGCACTTGAAAAGTATTGCTATAATGGCAGCGATAACTATGGTAATCTGAAGCAGCGAAGCTGGCCTCAACTGAGTCATGATGTAATAATGATTCTTTGAAATGCGTTGTGCGTGTGTGACCTCTCAGCTTTCGGTGACTGTGGCTTCTGGTGCTTTGAGTTGTGGCGCTGTAAGTAGAGTGCTTAAAGGCCTTGAATCAATGAGTTGATTAATCCAACGTGCTCCTCTCACTCTGGCATGTTGACTATAGAATATGTATAACTGCAGAGTAAGCCAGGGTGCGGCCCTCTCCTGGGGATTCAATTGAACTTAGAAATTTATTTGAACTTCTGAATTTGAACATTGGATCACCGTTTAGTGAGAAAAGATGCGTAGCGAAGAAAGGCATGCAGCAATAGATATGGCTACGATGAAGGTTGAGAAGGAGCAAATTTTGTAGCACAATATGGATGCGTGTTCAATCGAGCCTGGACCAATGCCAGAATAGTCGTACGGCTAATGCAGGTTGTCACGTTTAGCGAGGTTCACAGCATGTTTTCAGGGTGCCCGTGATGGTGAGCTGTCAATAAATGGCCTAGTTCTTCTTAGATACGTCTGCTGTGCTTCTTCTCGGACTGCCGATTCTAATGTGGTAGGAAGGGAGGAGGGGAGATTATGAAAAAAGGCTATTGTTTTCCCTGCTGCCATAAAAGGAAATACTGCACAAGGAAATTTAAAATTGTGCAAGACGATGATTACAAGGGCCACCGATACCTGCGTTTAAAGAGGACAGCAGTGATAAGAGCATGGCGGCCACGCAGGTATTTTGAGATAAAGCTAATGGTAAGTGCGTGTTCCAAAGCAAATCGAATTCGGAGATAAAGTAGATAAATGACTGCTGCTTATATATAAAAAGGAATTAATAACGGAACGATCTTTCACAACAAGAGCAAAAGTGTCATTTCTTACGCGGTCGCCGAGTTTATTATGCGGATCAAAATGATTTTGTAAGCACGCACGAAAATATGGAGTGGTTTAAAGGCATGCTCCGAGAAATAAGGCACTGCAGAACTGATATCATCCGTACGCATCGTTCGGTGAGCAGGCGAAGAAGCCTTTGGATATTCAGGCCGCCTAGATTGCGCACCTGGCTCAAACTGGGCGCACAACAACATAGTGCACTAGCGAGGTTCACTGGACCTGAATTTCAACCTTCTCTCGGCAAGTTTCATGCATCCGCTGTCAGCGCACTGCCAACCGAAGAACTTCGCTAACAAAGTGCAGCAGCGCTACAGAAGCAACTGGAGCTGGTCGTTCGTGAAACTTGTCCGGACACCCTCTTCTTCATGATGAGCCGGAATACGGTTGAAGGATAGGAGGCGTGGTCACGGGTTTCTTTTGCTTTCTTTTTGTTTTCCACACCACTATCCACCATAAGTGTCATCACTGAACCCTCTTACACACCTATTTTGTCCTGAGGGCTTGTCTTCAAAGGGTAATCGTAATCGATTGGGAAGGGAGGCGCTTGTAACAACAGAAATGTGAAATGTGACTTCAGTGAAGAAAAACGGGATGAACCATCAACCAAGCCAAAAAGCTCCTCTCCTCAACTGCAAAGGAAAGGCGTCGCACGTGCGCAGTCCGAACCGTGTTGGGCTCCATGTCCAGCATGTGCACTACTAACCGTATTACTAACTGTTACCAATTGAAAGGCCATGCTCGGCTGCATGCCGATGAACTAATCCTCCTACGACAACACCATGTATATTTCACCTAATAACGCACAGAACAGTGGGCCCGGCTCAATATACACGCAAACGGCCATCGCTAAAATAAATATAGCCAGGGACGGGGCGCTATAGGTCGCCCCGTCTCGAGTCAGGAGCATGGCGATCGCCTTTCTGCGTGCAGCTTATGTGGCTTGCTGGCTAGAATGAGTCCGGCCGATATCGTCGCAGATTTAGCCCGCTGATTCTTCAGCGATTTGTTGCAGATGTCACGCGGACCGGCGCCCGGTCCAGGAAAATTACAAGTGCGTCGATCAATACTGCAGACGCGTTCTCACAACGCCCGCCATTTCTGCTTGTCATGACGGACGGCGCGGATGGGACTGGTCACGATTCACCTTGTTTCAGTATTTACAGTGTTTAAATGTTTCAATGGGCCGCGTTACCAATTTCCGTGGGCCCTCGCAGGCTGTCGCCGACGAATGCGAAGAACCGCGTGATCGCGGTAACGCATAAAAATCGCCCGGATCGCGACATCTGACACTAGCCTTGGCTAGATTGTGATGGAGGGAGTGCCTCATCACGACACTTGGGAGGCTTAGCACCTGTGTCAGTTAGGTACCCGCCAGGAGGCCCGTCGCGCGGCTAGAAGGCTGAGCTAGGGACAGTCGCAGCGGTATTTGCGAGTGTAGGACGATAATAGTACTTCTATTTGAACTTGATCGCAGAAATCATCACACTACGCGCTGCGACTCGTCCATTGACTCTTCCCTGTTGCCGCGCACGGGCCTCTTGGCGGGTACCCGTGTCAGTTTTGTCCTTTTGCCGAATGTTTCCGCAGCTCCAGCGGCCGTTACTTCAGAGGCTTTATTGACTCTTTGCAGTATGCAATACAGATTCCACTCGTAAGTTGGATTATTGAGACGAATATAGGAAGAACAACAATTTGCGAATTAAATACATAGCCTTTAGAAACATCAAGCGAAAAGGGTATAGAAGCTAGCAAAGTCAGCTTTTTTTCCTTTTGCTTTGCTACGATCAGATCTTGAACCATGGATGCTCATCGTTCAAATAAAATCACATGCGTGCCTAATTTTGAAAAGCACACCAATGTGTACACTCATAAGCCGGGAAAGCAAATATAATAATAAATAAACAAAAATAAATGAATAATTTGAGCAAATAAAACTTCACTTCATGAGTAGTCATTGTTAGCTGACGGAACGGACTAAACACCTATTAGTTGCAAATCAGTTTCTTCATTTTCCACTCACAATCTGTAGGGAACAGAAAGGGCGGAAGTGGTGTAGTGACAAGTGGCGCGCTTACCACGCGAGCGGTCCGGGGATCAAATCCTGGGTCGTGAGTCGCCCAACCAAGCCTTCCATCCCGGTTAATTGGTACCAGACTTGTCTGGGAGGATAAAAACACTGACTTGTACATCGGCTGGCCCCCGCAAGTCATTGTATAGGCCACATCGCATTCAAACGCCACTACGAATGTACAAATGGAAGTAGAATGCGTGCCGCATCCCAAAAAGGGATTGATCAACGGCAAATGCTTTATCCTTTATCTTTAAGGAACAGGAGCTTTGTTACGCGCCACCCGCTAATGTCTACAATTTGACAATATGGTTTATTTAGAGGTAAAAACGGAAAAAGAATAGAGGAAAAAGGTAGAGGAAAAGATGGAGGAAAAAGGATAAAGGATAGTCCGGAGAGTCAGCTCGAAGTTACGATGCGCTTTTCGATTGCATCACCACAGAATGAACTTGGACGTGTTTATTAAACACCATTAATATGATGCGATTACGTCGCGTTTGCGACAACGCAAAGAAGAGTTTGTTGGAGTGAAGGAGAAATTTGGAGTTCGGGACGGCTTCGATATAGGCGATAAATTAATTTTGTTCCAGGTCGGAAACAAGCAAACAAGAAATGTCCACTCACGAGCAAATGAATGAAAGAAGCCTCGCGAAGGCGACAAGCAACAAAAGTTCGTCTATCCATGAAGAATGGAAAATGACAGAATGTAGTGGATTTTGAAAGAGCAAAAAACATTGGGTTAACAAGAAGGACTTGGTTGTCTAAACAAAATTCCTAGAAAGCAATTAGAGAAATAAGCTTTATCTGGGGTGCAACCTGAAACCAGATCAAGCATCATGGAGACTTTGGCAAGTAATATCCCCTCTGTCTCCCATACGACGTCTCCCCCTGAAACCCACGCATCGCATCACCCCTGGTCGAGCTGTCATGCTAGTAGCGGTGCTGAAAGTGGTACTACGTGACACACTTCGAACTCCGCCCCAAAAAACCAAAAATTGCGTGGATGGGGGCGCAGGTATACGTAACATAAAACTGAGGCCGATTAGCAAATTTACGTCGGCTTCCTCACCACTCGTTCTCTCCACTAAACTCAAATAATCAAACCTAGGTGGTCCCGCTCGACTGCATCCGAAGAAGTACGGCCTCCCGAGGAAGATCGTCCATGGCTCTCACTCATTGGAAACTTCCATGGAACATGAGTTTATTGTTATTACTCCAAACTCGCAACTGATGCTGATTACATTGAATCAAAATAAGAAGTTAGATTTGGGTAAAAACATAGAAATTAAATTTTTTTTGAATAATAAAAAATTAGTTCGACTTCCGTTTTGCATGTGCCCTTAGACAGAAGCCAAACTGGAAACTACCCTCTTTCCGTTGCCTTCTCTGAGGAATTGAAGCGAAAGGGGCATCGGAAAGTGAACGGTCTGGTGGATTTCAGATGACTACTTCGGAAAAAGCTAGAAAAAGAATAACTTCAAAGGCGGAGCAGTGAAATCTGCGATCTTTGATTGGAATAGCTAAATAACCAACCACTCATATATTCTCCATCTGCATGAGAATTAGTGCTTAATTCTCGTTGAACTTAGCCCTAATTGTAAAATGGATAACTACATTACTTGCTGCGTGAAAAATGTTATGACTACACTCTGTCCTTTTGAGTTGGCACTCCCATTTCCTATCAATCTAATTACTGGTGAATGATTTCGGACCTGCTGAGATGAAGAAAACGAGGAAGTGTCAGCCCCGTAAAATTATTCCAAAATCGGGAATTGGCGGCAATTGGCGCACGAAATGAGCCCAAATTCCCTTCCAAGTCCGATAAAATTGGAATATACTCAATTGTTCAAGCGACTCCTTGAAAATTCCTGGAACGATGAATCGGCCCCTCCACTCGGATGGATAAATGCCCTGAAGTGCCAAAAATCAGACTTTTTTCTGCCTCACACCTCAAATAGGGATAAGTACAAGATCTTGAGACAGCTGCGAGCTAATTTAAATATTATTGCCTGAAAAGCTTCAAATAGGTCATGGGACCTTAGAAGTCGATGTTGTGGATATAAGTAGAATGGAAACTAGAGTTATTTCAGCGGGGCTCAAGAAACCACGGAAGATACCTCATTGCAACTATGGCACAATTCGCACGTAGTACTGTCCTCAACGGCATTATCAGGAGATTCTCCCAAAAACCCTTCGGTTGGTCTCACTGTTGTTGGACCAGTTCGAACCCATTTGGATAACGAAATGGGATTTGTCATGACGTCAAGCATAACTTCAGCGAAAACACACTCAACGAGAGCCAAATGCAACACTATTCGTCAGAAGAGAAGAAAATTCATTTGATTAATGTCCTCTGTGCCTGAGTTCCCCTCAAAGACCACCACACAAATGATTCTCCCCACAATGCAAAATGTTAGGGCGAAAATTAGAAATATTGAGCTCCGTCTCTTGCAGCTTTTGTCTTTTTTTTTGAAGAAAAAAAACTGAGTCGACTTCGAAGCTCATCAAGTGCGAATGTTTCCCACGCGAAAAGGGAGAGGACGAATTGTTTAATAGAGAGCTGCTTAGATCGACGTTGCGACGTGAAGCTCAGAGATCATTGCGGAAGACATGACGACCCGAACGCGATAATCGCTATACAGCGATTAAACTCGTCAACGAGGCGGAGACCCGTCAAAAGGGTGAGGACGTTATGCCACAACCGAGGCTCTCTAACGATCAAAACATCGAGGGATAGAGATCTGAGTGAAAAATTACCCGTTTGCTTGTGGAAGATCCAAAAATTCTTCCCAGCATAGAAGTTCAGTCCATGAAAGTTTCCCGAGGCATCAGGTTTCCATTACGTGAAAAAGGGTAGCATTTCGAAAAGAAGCAAAGTGATCTTTGCTGGAACAGATTTCACAACTTCAGTAGAATCGTGCAAAACTACGCCAAACTTGTACTAATAAACTTCTAACAGAAATATTGGTACTCAAAGACACATTCCACAAGAGGAGCAATCTTCTTTTCAAGTGAGAATGAGCGACTGCGAAGGTTATGCTTATCTCAAGGCTACAATACATAAAATTCCAGAAAATAAATAAAAGATCAAATACTTTCAAATGTGAATATTAGGTTGTCCCTCAATTTCATTTTTTGGGTTTTGAATTCAAATTTTTTATTATCTCGAAGTCCTTGCTCATCCAACATAATATAGGGTTATTGCTATTCTGGGACATTGAGTCGTCGCCTTTCCTCTGAAACCGCGGGAGGTCTTAACACATTCACGACGTCGCCCCTTTTCCACTTTTCGGTCGCGTGGGACGACTCGATTTTATGGTCAGCAATGTTCAATGCGTAAAGATTATCTAAACATATAACAGTAGGATTTCGATCAGAACGACGAAATAGTGGTTACGAAAAGAGCATTTATTCACTTTCCCCGTGAAGGAATTTAAAAGCATTTTACACTCGATTACGAGATTTGCCCACCTATCTGTCCATTCCTAGCGCCTGGCAAGCGATTATGGGCTGCCATCGTCCCAGGAGCACATGTTGTTGGCAGCCCATATGGGCGGCCATCGGCGTGAATGTGTTAAACAAGGAACGACTGGAAGTCGGGTTTGAGGTCGTATCACTTAGCGTAAATTTCTTCTTGGAAAAGAGTGCTAGAGCTCAGACAAGTTGTCTTTTGCTGGCACGAGGATAGTGGCTACACAGGAAGCTGAAAGAACTGTTAGCCTGAGAGTCTCCAATTTTTATGAATATTCTCCCAAGGTGGGTCGAACGACCTCAGAAAAAAAGCAGACTTTGTCTTGCTTTACTTTCAAATTGAACGCGTCGCCATGTGCTGTCGACGTTTGCCTTCTTCAGTGACCCTAGTATTACTGGGCGGCGGTTCCCAGCGCAAGGTTCCTTTCGTGTTTCACCAACATCTCAGAAGTGTCGAACTTAGAGGAGTTGGGCTTTTGCTGTCAGAACTCCCGAATCGCTTGAGCTAGGCTACTGCTCCTTGTGGATTTGCTAGCACACTCCACCCAGTCCACAACACTGGTGAATATGCAGGACGATCACTGAAAGGAACTCTAGGAAATCAAAAGGAACATGATGATGTCAGATCGTGTTCGAGGGTGATTCGGGCACAGAGGTCAACACTGTTTGCATATAACGAGCGTTGATTAAGCCAAAGAGCATAAGAGCTAAGAACTTAAAATAAAAATTAAAGCGGGTCGATCAGGGGCGCTGTTGCTTCGGAAGTAAACATGGTCGAAAACAGAGGTGTTTGAAGGAGCTGACCCTCTATGCAAGCTTCAAAAGCTGTTTCTAAAAATTGGTGTCATTTCTAATGGGTTTGGGAATTTCAGCAAAACTTGGCTTCTGCTAAAAGCAAGACAACATACTTTTGTCACATTTCCATGTTTTGGCGAGGAAAGATATGAAATTCACTTCTTTTTTCAAGGGACACCAAAATAGGTGTTTATAGTACAAATTTCAGAACTCTGACTCCACTTTAATATTCTTGAAAATGGCGGCTTGGTTAGCAAGTGCTTACATCCATTCCATATGGGCTGAAAATTGGCGGCTTCGGTTAGCAAGTAGAAGAAGAGTACAGAGAGCAAAAATGTTCACTACTAATGAAAATAAAGGATTCAATTAAGAGAATGTGTTAGGAAAGTGTGTGAAGTAGAAAGTGAGACATTGGCGCATGCCGCGACCAGAAGCACTGGAGGCGGTGGAAACTCAAAGGAAAATAATATTGGCCCAAGTATCCTGGAGTCCCTCGTCCCCCGCCAAGGATATAGTTCCGTTTTGTAAGGACATGTTTTACAAAACACAGTGGAATTTTTTTCCAATTTTACTTTAATTTACAAGTTCAAAGCGCATTTTGCTATCACAATTGCGTCTGCTATGTACATAATTGCACCAACCTATTTGGTACTTATTCCGGAGTACTATACAAATGTCCACCAGGGGCCTGAAGATAGAGTGATGCGTGTTTATTCCAGTAAGAGTTACTGATAATATATTATTCAGTTGTGAGAGCTTACGAACCAACAAAAGCTTCGAAAATCGACAAAATAGATTTCCAAAGTGTGTCGTGTTCGGAAGTGTATCATTTTTGCATTATGAGGATGAGCGCGGATGTTTGATGGTGAGTGATCTGTTTATTGCGTCAACGGCAGGCATGTTCTGTGCCAACAACTGAAAAAAACACGATGTGAGCAGGGAGTTAGAACACATGTCTCGGAATAGCAGTAGAAGCGATTCAGTTGCAGCGCAGAATTTACAGTTCGAGTGGTCTCTCGTTCGTTTAAGTATGGTAAAAAACTCTTTAGTCGGCACGGAATTGTTCCTTTACGACAGATTCGAGCTCTGCTTACTTTACTACGCCTAAGTCTTGAAGATTTACGTAGTCAGACTAAGCCCCACCGCTGGTTTTTGTTGACTGGGCTTTTCTTTAATGGTGCCCTTATCTTTACAATCTTTTTAAGAACTAGTTAGTATTTTGTGAGAATAAGCAGAAAAACCAACAAATCTAGTGTTTTGTTGGAGGTGCTCGAAAGGATCGGGGATCGGGACAGTACAGGTCAGAAAAAGCGGAAACTGCAGCAAGTATGGAAAATATGAACAAAAAAATTTGGACACCAAAAAGGCCCTCTCGCTCATTTTGGTCCGAGCCTGATTGAGGACTCCTCACCGGAGGCAGGTGGATGCGACTGTTTATTGTACTAGCCTATTGCTCAGAACGCGATCCCGTCTAAATCTTGCCAACCGTTTAACATCACGTTGTCGGCCTATTTATCCTACAAATCTTTAATCATACTACCAGGCATACTGAAAACACGGATTATTCATAAAAATACAAGATAGTTCGGTATAAACATGCTAAAAGTCAACTAGCCCAACCAATGTATTCGCGAAATATGCAGCCCAGTGCCTCTTCAATTATGTAGTGATGTCCAATGGCAGGCAAACACTTAGTGCTTCAGTTTTCAGGAAGGTTTCCAGAGAACAAAATACCACCAACTCTTTTTTAATCTCTGCAGTACCAACACAAATGCAAATAATATGTTATCGATTAGGTTGTCCCCAAAGAGTCTGTAGAAGTTCTCAAATCAGAGCCTGGAAAAGCATAACTCTTTTGAACTCTAAAAAGGCGACTATTGGGGGGGGGGGGGGTGATTCGGTTATAAGTTACCACACGTCCTACCTTCCGTACAGCCTACGTAAGCGTTATTAAAAATTGCAGAAGGAACTTGTGGCACGAGATCCAAAAATACGCGCGAACTTTTGGGACAAGCTAAGATGTGCAAGGTAATAAGCCCCAGAGACCAGTTCAATGATTTCCTTTCTGAGAATTCGATGCGTAGCTCTGTTCGGTGCTACTTGTGTTCGCTTTACTCTGCGCTTGGAAGTCCATTGCTTTTTCTATAGGAAGATTCTACCGCCGCATGTGCCCAAATTATCGCAACAGTTGTTGCCTCTTTTCAGTTCAGTAAGGGAAGTCCACTCTAAGGTTCTCCTTTCTAACCCCGTTCAGCCACGTCCAACCGCCAGGCTCATCTTCGTTTCGGCGGAGAAAGGTTGTGTTTTCTCATTCATGCTATAACCCCTTGCCATAGAGAATCCCAATTCGGTACTCCTTTTCTATGGGCGCCTTGAAGCAAAGTCAATCGCTTCTTTCTTTAAAATTTGGCGATGTTAGCCACGCCGAAATGACAAGTACATGCGACAATGTCAGATTCGGTCATTCAAAATGGGAAGAACACCTCTGTATGTGTGTCCAGACGCTCAGATTTGGCTTCACTGTCTGCGGAACAATTTTATAGCAGAAGTGGTGAAGCAGCGAGAGGGTTTTGGTAATGACCCTTACTTACTCGCAAGAGGTTTGCAATCAACTCCAGTGCGAGTTCTTGTTTTCGCTCTCCTCAGAATTGTAGCTAGAAAGACTTCCACAATTCTATGAAATGCGCAGAAGCATCGAAAATCCATCCCACGACCTCTGGTCTGTAAGCCTGAATTACTACCGCTGCGCCTTCGTGCTCCGCTCTCCTTTCAAGAAATCGTTTAACAGATAACGGAGGCAGATTTCAGCGTCTCGAGGCAAGTATGAAGGTGCGCATCGCATTTTAAATTTCTGGTCTGACCAAGTGACTTTTCCTTGTGAATATCAATATCTCCAAGTCCTGTTCAGTGTCAAGCTCTTAGCTGTGAAATGCGTCCTCATCGGCTTTGCGAATTTATGAATGTGAGTATGCTGCATCGTTTTTTGAAAAAAGAGTTACGTAGGATAGGACCAGTCAAGTTCAGTCACGTACTATGGTTGAATCATTGGCAAGATATATATATATATATTTTGAGATTTTGGAAGGGGAGGCCGTATTAGGCGAAGAGCAATTTTCCCACGGGATTTAAAGGACTCCCGAAGAATTGACCGTCTCCATAGTTATCTATAACCCATGCCGTACGCATTTCTGGGCTGAAGCAGGCAACTTGGATGGGAATTTTAAGAAATCGCGGTAACGTGTGTCGATGGCCATGAATTGTTGGAGCCGGCTTGCTATCATATTTGGATTGGGACGAGGGAAACTATTTTCAGATGATTCACAACGCCACGATATGAAACCCTGCAGTATTTTTTTCGACAATGGGCGCTGTGTCAGCACAAATGAATCGTAGCTCTCCCCCAATGCAGTAGTGCGTTTTTCATAAACAATTGAACTAACAATTATGAATTATTATACAATCATCAACAACCTGGTTCAGGAGTTTCCTGCATTTCCGTGCTGATGATTGCACTGGCTAGTGTAGATATATAAGAAGGCATAACCATTATAAGGCGAGCACATGACTCAGTCCCTATCGTGGTGCCACCTTCAGGAAAACAGCCCGCCTCACGAATCTCCGTCTTTGAGCTTTAAATGCTTTTCTGGACTAAAAGCTTTAGCAATGTGAACTTCAAGTAGCTTTCCTTTCACCAATGACCTTTCACTGGTCACTGGTGAAAATGGAAGTACTCAAAAGTATGCAAAAGTTCATCGGCAAACCTTTCACCGGTTCACCAATGAACTTCCGCGGTGTCTTCAACATCAAGCAGAAGACACTCAATTCCTTCTTGAAAAATAGTGCAAATAGAGTGCATTTGCAAGACAAAATAGAGGTATGCTATATGAATGCTACTACATGAGAGGAACTACTTCAGAGGTGGAGCTTACGTTGAAAAAGAAGCTCATTTAGATGACAAGGTAGAGTTGGATAGTGGCAGGGTGAATAACGTCGAGGAATCCATTGACACGTGTACGTATTTCGCTCGATGAGAGAATTCAGGCGCGGGAGGTGCGATTCAATCAAACGACAAAACGTTGTTCTGTATATCGCTTTCGATCGCTTATTTCATCAAAGTTTTTAGTTAGCGTAATGCAAATGATATCCGTCCTGGCCAGAAGAACCGTATGGGGAATGCGGCGGCTTAAATATTGTTATTTACTCTAGATTGATGTATGTACATATTTGAGAGTCTAGTAGAGGAACAGTAAATTAGTAGAAAGTTCAAAACCGAGAGACTGACGATCTTTTGGCATAGTGTAAATACTGCAGCCGCAAATGCGTCATTCATCAGAACATTCCCCTTCTTCCCATTTCTACTCCCTCATTCTTCTATAGTAGAAGTCTATTCCCTGTTTCTTTTTTTTGGTTTCTCGTCTATCAAAAGTTAGTCCATTTTCAGCTTCTGTTTTCGAAAAACTCTAACTAGTGGTTAGGTTCCAGGTTTGAAACGGTAGCATTCCGTGGTAAGCGGCGGCTCCTGTTGTATCTGAGTCCGAAAGTGAAATTTTTATAGTGAACCGGATTGTGCAGAGTGTGAAAGCAGGTTCTATGCGGAGTCTCTGGGAGGAAGGCGGTGTTATGTAAAGAAGCGGCCATTTCCTCAACACGATTTTTACCCTGGTCAGTGGTGCAGAGATGAAGGAAAATCATGAGAAACGGACTAGAACTCCCAAGAATTGGGACCTACTCCTGCCCGTTATCTTCCAATTGATGCGGGGACTGTCCTTGTGAACCACGCCCTTCCAGATGCCGACCCACGACGTAAGCAAACCAGCCCTTTTGGCGCTTCGGCTGGGACCGTATGCTGAATGTTGGGGAGGGGATGGAGTCCCCGACGGTGGACGGACCACTTCAACTCGGTCCTTAGAACCGCCACAATTTGGTGCTACCTCAGAACTAAGCCTTAAAAGAGAGGACGGGTCCGTCCCCTCTCCAAGGCTTAGTCCTGGGGTGAGCAAACCAGCCCTTCTGGCGGAGCTGCTGGACCAGCTGCACCACTTGCGTCAGTACTCTCCTATCGTACCAACCGAGTTGAAGTAAACCGTCGACCGTTGGGGACCCCATCCCCTCCCCAACATTCAGCATACGGTCCCAGCCGAAACGCCAAAAGGGCTGGTTTGCTTACCTCCTGCATAACTTACGTATAACTGCTGCTACCTAGAAGTTAGACGACCAAAAGGTTGAGCTTGCGCGCGGCGCGGAGTGAGCGGCGCTTATGGCCCCTGTTGGGCCTCTAGCATAGGCCGCTGTGAATGTGCATCGCTCGCTTTACGTGGACTATATGCCTATGCTAAGGATAAAACCCTCTCTCGACCTACGGACTTATCGTACCAATCACTCTTTAAATGACCGCACTTGGCGCTGCTGCCACTGGGAAAACAGAAAAACGTGCCCGCTTCGAATTAGAGACACATAATGCAAGCGAAAAGCGCGTTTAAGGCTGCGGAGCGATTCGAAGTGTTTTTTGTGCAGGTGTGTTCCGTAACACAGCATGCACGCAGGAGCAGTGCTCTTTTTTGTAGGTGATTGGCTCTGGGAATACAAAATCACTTTGTGGCTCGAGTCGGAGGGATGGCAAAATTTTGGCATCCTATATAGGGGGGTCAACAGGTGCACGCCAAGGTCAAAACTGGCGACGGCATCAAAAATGGATGTCACACATATTCATGATGACAGTCACAAGCAACTGTAGTGTGCAGATTTCTACCGAAAGCTGGTTCAAAAAACCTAAGGGGCCATATTAGGGTTAAACAGCCTATAGGCGCTGTCGTCAAAATGAATTCCGTAGTCTGTAATCAGACCACCTTAGAAGCCACCTATGGAAATAAAGATAAAGCATGATTTTGGCTCATGTGGAGAGTTTCTCGGGTGCGTAATAACCATCAAATATGCCAACGGATTATTTGGAGACGAGTTCAGCGAGAAGAATAAGTGGTAAGCCTGACTAATGTTTTATAGTGGCACATATTGTACTGAACTTATTCATAAAGCCGCCCCAACTTTCGACAAATTCCTTGCCAGAGGAAGGGAGATAGGGGAAATTATTGGAAAGGATTTTTTTTTTTTCAAAGCATTTGCCGGTGATGAGAAGGTCCCGCTAGTCCGATATGCGTCCTTTGTCCATAGGCTGGTGTTATCAACAACAGGTGTGTCTGCGTAATTTTCTACTCTACAAAAGGATTTTTACCGTCATCGCATAGATATCATAACAAGGAGCCTGTGCCGAAGCAACGAACTCTTGGTTACCATTTGGCTATTTGAACTGATCAATCATAATTTTCCTGAAATACCCCCGCCTGCTAACCAGTGTTTTGTTCACAATTATGAGCAACCCGTCTCACCGATACGCGGTGTCGATTTTACTGCAAATAAATATATTAGAAATTGGGTATGGAAGTCAGTACGAACCTGGTTGAGATGTTCGTATTATCACGTCCTCCAACCCCTCTTTTTAGCAATACACATCATTTTTTGCTATCCCCGCAGTGTTCTCCAAAATTAATTATACATCGTAACTGTGCGAACTTTCTGTGGCAAAGGAAGTTATGAATTTCCGATCAGCTTAACACTCTCACATTCCAGAAATCAGCGATTTTACACTGCAAGGATAGACACAGTTCACTCCTTCCTCGAATCCATTCCTGCTCCTCGTCTCTTATTTTCCGGAGACTCGTTCAATGAGAGATAACTATGAATTCTACCATGTGTTCACCCACAACTTTCATTCTAGGCAACGATCTCGATGAATAGTTACGCACCCAGGGCAGCGAATAGAACATTGATCTCTTTTGCTCCTAAATTTCCCACCCGCGATGTGTCTTTAACGTTCTAATCACATCACCCGGCTCCCAGAATCGTTGTGCCCATTCTGGTGAGCAAAGTTCAAGAAACGCCGCCACAGAAGTAGAGAGAGACTCACTTTCGACGCTCCCACCACGCTTTGTCTGTTTTGGATCAAATATTTAAGACACCAATTTCAATCCATGGAATATCACTTCATTATATAAACCAGAACTTTGGTGTGTCGGTTTGTCGGTGTGTGTGTCGTTCTGTCCGTCCGGACCGACCGCTCACAAAACCAGGGAGTACGAAGGGCAACACTTCGTGATGTTGATGTCATGATCATGATAAACCCAGCGGCTATATAAACACCGATCGAGCACACTCAGTCTCATTCTACATGGTGCTGCCGTGGCAGCCGGATGAGCGAGGGAAAAGAGGGAGGGAAGGGGGAGAGGAGAAAGGGAGGGAGAACATGGTGCTGCCATGCGCCGGAGAGAAGGGGTAGAAGGAGGTATAACACATTCAATAGTGAGGTGGTTAATGGAGTACGTCATGCTGCTATTCCGTGGTTCCTCCCTACCCTGTGATGCGCGCGATAGCGGGCGGAGCAAACCTGGTTT